>ML793690.1:2547-145922 GCA_009831015.1 Picea engelmannii
GAGTGGCACATCAACCTTCTTGAAATCATATGGGATAAGGGAAATTGAATTAACAAAACAATAGATAAACAAAACAAGTAAATAGGATGACATATAACAAACCAACAAAAAAAATAACATAGTATAAAATGAAAACATAAATCAAAGTAACAAACAAATTGTGTGTGTGTGTGTGTGTGTGTGTTTTTGATGACTTATCCATAGTCAAAGAAAGGATTTATGTTTGATACACTGACTATATGAAAAAAAATATCTCCTATCATCTTTCAAGCGATGAGCATTGTTTCCAAGATAAGCTATGGTAAAATGTCTAAGACATAATTTCTTATTTTTTGGTGTGTTTTTCAGTGTCTTTGTGTGTGTAATCTCACAATGAAATAGATGAACATTGTTTCCAAGATCATAATCTATGGTAAAATTTCTAAGACATAATTTCTTAAATTCTGTGTGTTTTTCAGTGTCTTTGTGTGTGGAATCTCATAATGAAATACATTGTCCAACACAAATGGATTAATTTTGAATTTTTATCCAAATACATTTGGACAAAGTTTTGTCTTTTCTTGTTTTTCTTGAAAAACAAATTTTCTTTGTTCATCCAAGGAAATCATAGCATCATGTTTATGATCAACATCTAAATATTCTATTTGGAAAACCAAACTTAAAGAAACAATATCTAATTCAATAGGTAATATGGCTTTCTGTACATGAATTAATTGGAAATGGGTTTCACTTATGCTAGTCTCTATAGTGGTTCTATTAGCCCATAAAGAAAAAGTTAATTAGATTTTCCATTTGTGAGGATTTTCACTAATATTTTTCATAATAATTTTGACCATATTTTTATTTGTAGATTCAATGGAAAGGTAAGAAGACTTAAGAAATAATCATTAAAACACAAGTTCAACACTTACACTCTTATGAATCAATTTTTCAGATCATGGACAACATGAAGAAACTCCAATCTTATTGTTGTCGTAATCATAATATGTGCAACATGGCAAGTTAATAAAAACAAACTTATTTGTGTGTGTGTTGAGTGGTAGATCAACCTTTTTGAAATCATGTGTGTGTACATATAATATATTACACACACAAACATATGAATAATATATGTTTATAGACACACACACACACACACACACACACACACACACATAAGTGTGTGTGTGTGTGTGTGTGTGTGTGCACATATTCTAATTGGGTGTAGCTCAAGTGGTTGTGAGGAATAATTGTTACCCTCCCCACCCAAGTTTAGATCCCATTTTGTGATATGTTTCCCTTAATGAGTCAATCGTTGATGAGATATATATCATCTATTCATGAGTTGTAAACCTACTTTGTGACATGTTTCTCTTATATATAATCAAATTATGTTTCCATGAATTGGGATAGATTCAAAAGATGCAATATAGAAACAACAAACACCACTTCAAAATATCATTGAAAGATGCAAACATGACAAGGAAATGCAATACCTAAGCTCTGTAATAAAGGATAAAGCAAAGGAGAGGCAAGAAGACTTGGGAGATCATAAGTGCAACCCAAAGTAAGCACTTACACTCTAATGAATTAATTTTTTAGATCATGGAAAACATGAAGAAATTTTGATCTTATTATTGTCATAACTAAAACTTGTGCAACATGGACAGTTAATAAAAACAAACTTATTTGTATGCATGATGAGTGGCATATCAACCTTTTTGAAATTAAAAGTGATAAGGGGTATAAAATTATAAAAACAAGTTAAACAAAATAAATAAATAGGATGACAAATAAGAAAACAACAAAAACTTTAGAAATCAAAGTAATGGAAACACTTGTTTATTTATTTTTTATTTATTTTTGTTTAATGACTTATCCATTGTCATTAAAAGTATGGATTTTTGTTTGACCCATTAACTATATGAAAAAATTCTCTCCTATAATCTTTCAAGTAATGAGCATTATTTACAAGATTGTAAGCTATTGTAAAAGGTTCAAGACATAAATTTTTAAATTTGGTGTGTTCTTTAATGTTTTTGTGTGTGGAATATCACAACAAAACACATTGTCCAATACAAAATGGATTGAGTTTTGAATTTTTGTGTAAATGCTTCTAGTCAAAATTTTGTCTTTTCTCATTTTTCTTCAAAAGAAAAGTTTCTTTGTTCATTCAAGGTAAGAAAAACATCAAAACTTTGATGTTTATGATCAACTTCTAATTCTTCTATTTGGAAATCCAAACTTAAATAAACAATTTCTTATTCAATAGGCATTGCGATTTTTTCCCATAAATTAATTGGAAATGGGTTTATGATCAACTTCTAATTCTTCTATTTGGAAATCCAAACCTAAATAAACAATCTCATATTCAATACGCATTGCAATTTTTTTCCATAAATTAATTGGAAATGGGTTTCACTTGTACTATTCTTTGTAATGGTTATATTAACTCATAAATAAAAAGTTTTGATGTTTATGATCAACTTCTAATTCTTCTATTTGGAAATCCAAACCTAATTAAACAATCTCGTATTCAATAGGCATTGCGATTTTTTTCCATAAATTAATTGAAAATGGGTTTCACTTGTACTATTCTTTGTAATAGTTATATTAACTCATAAAGCAAAATTTAATTGGATATGTCATTTGTGAGGATTTTTATTGATAATTTTCATAATGATTTTGACTATATTTTTATCTATAGATTCAACAAATAATCCATTACCTTGATGATAATAGGTAAAATAAATAATCTATTATAGTAAAAAATGAAAACATGACACATAGATGATGAGGGATTAATAGGGATAATGAAATCAAAAATCCATTTCATAAGACCAATGGGTAGGACAAGAGGAAATGGAAAAGAGGAAATTGAGTGTTGGTGTTCTTTGCAACCTCTAACAAACTAGTAATAATATCTAACAAGTGTACCCCAACAAACCAATATGTAATATTTTATGTGTAATGGTATTGGCAACAAAATCCAAGCTACCACAATTAAAAAAATTCCAAAAAATTCCAAATACTAGAATGAAGGGATTTTATAATTTTTTGAAATCTTCTTAACTAACAAAACATAGAAATATGCCATCAATTTTTTTCTAAACATATTGTTAATGATGATATTTTTCAAAACTTCTAAGTGTCGTCTTTATTATTTGTTGAATTTTAAAAGAAAAAGACATTGAACATTTTGTAGATGGTATTTAATATTTGCATACCATGGATCATTGGCAATATCCAGGTCAATCTCTTCATCTATAAGAAATAAAGTAAACAAAGACCTGCAATTGTTGAATTCAAAATTACATTACATGCATTTTAAGCAAGGTGAAGAGCTAGATATTTACCTTTTATAGTTTTAGAGATATAAATTTCGACATCATCTTCATGAATTTTGGCAAGTCAATTTTCCAACTTATCAAAAATATAAGTTTGATATAACAAACATTTAACAACAAGTACAAAATATTTTACCACTCTTTCCTAAGAACATAGTGATGAAACTTGTCAAGATCTCTCACTAGAGAGAGCATGTTTCTATAAGAAAATATAGTTTCATTCAAGATCATCGAGACTTTGGCTCATATATGCTACAGGTTTCTCTTTACCTTCCAAAACATTATGCAAAAGAGTAGTTGATATGGGATATTCGGTAGCATCGGTATAAACTAAAAAATCTCTTGTAAAATCAAGCTTAGTGAGAACATGAACTAAACAAATGGAATCTTTTATATATTTATAG
This sequence comes from Picea engelmannii, assembly GCA_009831015.1. Lineage (NCBI taxonomy): Eukaryota > Viridiplantae > Streptophyta > Pinopsida > Pinales > Pinaceae > Picea > Picea engelmannii. Next base: position 6,278 of record ML793690.1, read on the forward strand.
GCATTTCCAATTTCTTCAGTGTAATGAAAGTCATTGTCTTTCTTCAATATATTATGAATAAGTTTCACAATTGTGCAAAATCATGGACAAATTTATGAACAATATTAATTTTGCCAATAAAAGACTGGATCTCTTTTTTAGATGTCAGAAGGATAGAATGTTTATCATTGAAACATGCTCAAGGTCAATATTAATACCAATGTTAAAAACAATAGGATTGAGCATCTTCCCAGACTCAACTATTAGACTTGTATTTTCCACTACTATTATTGGATCTCAATGCTTTTGAAAATTTTCCATTATGCATTCCAACAAGAGCTTTGCTATCTTTAAAGTTTCAAAAGCTTCAAATTTCTTCTCCAAAAAGTAAATCCACACCTTCTTGCAATCATCTAAAGGAAATTTGAGGCTAAAATATATCTTATAATAAAATATGTTATCGTTGACTTGGAAATTTAGTGACCAATAAAATTTCAAAAATATTTAAAGTCAAATATGTTTCCGTTCCATTTTTAATTGACAGTAGTTAACCATACATAAACACCACCTTAATGAAAATCTTGGGGAGATCACCTTGGGATATGAACAATATCATTAAAATACCAAATATAGAATATTTTATATTATCACTATCTACACTTATTAATCACTACTTCCACTTATTAAAATAATAAAATTCCACACTAATTAAGCTCGGCTCATATTGAGGTCACTTTGGAATACAAAAAGTATTTTGTATTGTTAATGAATTGAAGAGAGAAAATAATAACAATGATAGATAATTATAATGAAATATTTTTTCATAATTTTGTATATGTTTTGTGCATTTTAAATTTATTTTTAAATATAAAGTGTATCATATTTGTTAAAATATTTTTATAAAGTTTTTTTTTTTTTGAAAATTATTTTAATGAGATGTTTTAAAACAATTTTTATTAATTTTTTTTTATGTGTTTTGTATATTTTAAATTTATTTTTAAATATAAAAGTTTATCATGTTTGTTAAAATATTTTTTTTCTTTTGAAAATATGGAACAATCATGCATAATCATAAAAAGGTTTATAAAAATTTTTTATATATTTTTTTGGATTTTTTCCAATGCTTCCAATAACACCGAAAAGGTAGGGCGTAGTAAAATGTTACGACACAATTACAAAAAATTACATTCATTGTCAAAAGTCCTTTTAGAAAAAAATTATAAAACCAAAAAGAATCTATGTAGAAACAATGAAAAACCAACAACAAACTTGTAGAACTCTTCGAGGTATTTCCAATGGTTGAAAGAATGGTCAAAACAGAGATCACAATGAAAATTTAAGACAAACTTTCCAAAAATTTCCTACATACAATAGATTTAGAGGATGGCATTTTTGAATTATAAATAATATCATACAATACATCAAGACAAACTTTCCAAAAATTTCCTACATACAATAGATTTAGAGGACGATATTTTTGAATTATAAATAATATCATACAATACATCATTTATTGTATGTGCATCATATGTGATATCTATTATTATTGTGCATTGTGTGCATGAATATAAACTTTTTGTTAATATTTTGAACCCTTACCTCTTAACTCTACATTAAACTAGCTTACATGGCAAACATTATCAATGGAGAAATACATATTGACCTTCACTAGATAACACCGCTTAGTGTGATGTGGCATATGCTCTTATTACTCTATATTTTCCTTAGGAGGCCCAATTTAGCCCCAAATTTTCTCTAATTGAAGGTCATAAAGTACAACTTTCCTCTAAAAGAGGGTCTATCCATGGATCTGCACAGGTCAGTATGTACTAGCTCGAATATTGACTTTACATGCCACACCTTTCTAGTTGGTAATATTTTCTTGCCAAGAATACAATCTTCACAAGGCTCATCAAGATTTTGTTTATGGAAGTTCATACACCATGTTTAACTTATGCAATAAAGACAAATTAGAGAATTTCAAATCTTCATACCTCAAATGCCACACTTTGATTGAATTAACTATTGCTATCAATGCACCTTAATACCCAATCTTGGCATCCAATCAAAATAAACCATCTTCTTCATAACCTCGTGCTATGAGCACATACCCATTCAAAGTGTCGTTTATGAAACACACGCCCTTTTCAAACTCAACATTTAGTTCATTTTATTCAAGTGATTCATACCTAGAATATTATTCTTCAAACTAGTGTACAAATCTTCTCTAATGTCATGTGATTCCCCTTTATGTAATACTTTGAGTACTTCACCTTCATGAACAATATTCAAATTTTTTGTGAAATCCAAACTTGATATCTCCTTGATCATATGGTTCAAACCAATCACACCTCCTTGTTATATGTCTAGTCACATCGGAGTCAATGTACCAAGCATCTTTGACAATCTTTGTCACAACAAATGAAGTGATCAATGTTCCCTACTTAGTATTCATGTTTGATTTCTTTTATGTTAGATTGGACAAATGGTTCTTATTATGCTCCCACTTGCACTTGCAGTACTCTCATGCATAATGTCCTTCTTTGTTATAGTAGTACATTTGTTCTCTAATATCTTTCAAAACTTTGTAAATTTCCTTCATTGGGGTTTGTTTGCTCAAATTTCTTACCTTGACTTATCCTCTTGTTTGTCTTCATAGTGATCACTTGATTAAAACTTCTATTTTTGAAATTATTCAAGCATTACTCCTCATGAAGTAACATGCCTCCAAGCATGTCTAGTTGTTACGAGATTTTCTACCCTATGACCTTGGGTCTATGTCACAACAAATCATAATCATATCTAAAATACTGAACCTACCCTGGAAAATCCAAATCAATAAAGAAATGATTACTTAGAAGAGAGAAAGAATGATATCGTACCTTGTATCCCAAGGTTTGATGAAGATCCTCACTCTTGACCTTTGAATTGCTCCAGACCTTTATCTCTACCAGCCTAAAAAACAAACCAAGTAGATATTGCATCAAGGTAGCTATCAAATTAAATTATAAAATGCAATATGTAAATCTAATATGTAAAGAAAATTCAACATACAAGAACTAGTTATATATATATATAACTAGTTCTTGTATGTTGAATTTTCTTTACATATTAGATTTACATATTGCATTTTATAATTTAATTTGATAGCTACCTATTGGAGGGAAAGAGAACTCTTTTATTAATCAACATGAATAGGTGAGTTACAACCTGATCCCAACTGATGACATTGCCTTGAAACCAACCACCTAAGCCCCTCTATTGAACTCTTTAGGCATCAACTCATCAATGGAGTACTTCCTCACATGACCCAGAAGGGATAGGAACACACCCAACGATGATATAGGAGAGAGGATACTAATTTCTATACCAAGGGATACTACTCAGAATTTTAGGGAATAAGGAAGCTTGCAATTTGACAACATGTTGCACCAAGGTTGTCTTCCCTCATATATACCCCATAGGTGCTTGTATACCATCTTAAAGAGGTTGAGATGGTTACATTATGTTGTGTACGGTAAATTGAAGGTTTAGGACTGAAAAAACCCGTAAACCCCACCCAAAGATATAAAATATTTTTATTTTTCACAAAATTAGGGGTGTACGCAATTTGCACACTATCTAATAGTGTATGTACGTGAGTAGCACATGGATGAATAACATGGGTACATGCATTGCACATGGATGAATATCATATGTACATGAGTTTCACATGGATGAATAGCGTACATCAACAAAGATACTATTTTTTTAAGATGATTTTGATGAAGGAGAGTGGGATTAATGTTTTCAAGTTGAGGAATGGACTAGGCCATCTCACAAATGTAATCTGGGGTGGAAATTTGTGCTATAACACTAGTGGCATTGTCCTGATCTTCTCTAATACATGTAAGCTTGTCACAATAGTTTTTAACACTTCAACCAACTCATTGATTCTAAAAAGTAACCAAATCCTTTGGATCCATTGTTTCACCAACTGTGGCTAGGTGATTATGCACACCTTGTGTGCAAGTCACATAATAAATAACATTTTCCTTGTCACCAAGTTTTAAAGAATACCATTGGTACACAAGCAAATCATTTTCAATTTGTTCAAGGTCTTATCCAACTTATGCAATGTGGTCCATATAGCATGTGAACCCTTTAGGCTCCTAATTTGAGGAATGATATGATTCACTAAAATAAATTTTATGATATAATGTGCATCTTCATCGGATGCCTCAAACTTTATCAATTCAACAACATTAGTGGGAGCAAATTCTTACCATGTTTGTTTTCAATGACTTTTATTTCATAAACACATTTTGCATACAAAACTTTCAAATAGAGTAGTTTTTACCATCCAACTTGATGTCTAAGGTGTGCTTGAAGATACCAACACCATTCTCCTCCTCAATTAACAATGTCCATACAATCACAAGAAATTCCCTCATAATCAGACTCATCTCTAAATCACATTGAAGACACATTAAATATCAACTACGACTTCTTCATAATTGAACATGGCCCTAAGACCATGATGGAAAGGAGGGGACACTAACTATATGGTAGCATACAAGATGTTAGTCTGCACAACTTCACTCCTTTCTTGGGCAAATGCTTACCATGTGCTACACACTTTGATAAATACACCTGACCTTTATATTTTATCAACTCTGATACCAATGTATTTTCAGGTTGCATGCCTTTGTTCTACAATGTACAAATGTAACTATGAATGTGCCAAACACAACAAAAAAATATCCCTTTTGCAAAAGATGTGGATTGCTTCAATGTGCAATACTAGGATAGAAACAACACCCTTGAGAATGTTTAAAAAATCGTTGCAACTAGGTTAATAAATATCTCATATGCTAACACAATTTAAAATGAACTTTAAAGAAATGGTTATACAAATGTATCATTCATAATAGTAGAAACTCATAAGATAAGATAGATAAGATGATTTATTAATGTCCACAAATGACCAAAAAATAGGTCAATGAGACTATATCTTACAATTAGTGCCCACTAAGTAGTGGGGGTATCTATAACATTCCTAGAGATAAAACATTATCAAAATAGTTATAAAATACATTTAAATAAAGAGAAATGCAAGAGACAGGAAATCCCTATAAGGTAGTAAGAGATAGGCATATCCTAGCTCCACATCAACATCATAAATGGAAATAAAAGTAGACGAAGACTTTTGGATAAGAGGTCTCCTTGTCCTCATCAATCATTGTAAAACAACCAATGTAAACCTTAACAATGTCATCCAAAGAGCGCCTTAAGTTGAGGACCCTAGATTTACAATCCTTGAAGGAGTTGTAAAGAATTAAGAGAAAAGAGAACAATGATAATCTATGTCTTTCTTAACATTTGAGCCCAAGGGGAAAAAATTCATGATGGTCAAGTTGCTCACATTGACTATGGAGGACATACACCATAGTGAGTGGGTCCGACTCTAATTTCTTGTAAAAGTGGCACTTCTTTTAGTCATGCAAGAGGAAGTTTGTTGTCTCATAGATCCACCACCATCCAACTCACAAATGGGGGAGTCATCCTCACATTTATTTCACCCACCAATATAGATAGGTGGAAAGGATGATGTAGTGAACCTAAAGAAATTGGAGAATGTTCAAAAAATCCAAATCCCATAAACTAAAACACTACAACATGCATAGTGGTGTTGTGTCAAGTACAATAATTCCTCTTGGGAATCAATCTCAATTGCTTTACTTATAGTGTTAAGGTCACCACATAATATATCTCCTTTAGTAGGTAGATTGTTAATACATCAAAATGATAGGCTCTAGAAACCTAACACTTACTCTCAACCTAATCAATGTCTCTAACCTTATATCATGCAACACAAATGTGAATATATAGGTATTATAGCGATCGAGTTTAATTTTCAAACCATAACTACCTCAATGATTTCTTTATTAAGTTTTACAAGATCAAGAGTGATGTGGCTTGCTCCTAGATCTTTGAGTATCAATTTTTACTCTATCCACGAACTTATGTGTACAAATAATTCTCTTGATTATCAATACATGCTTGAGTTTCAAGATAATGATGTGGCAAGGTCCATGCTCCTATATAATTGGTTTTCCTTAATATGATGCAACAAACCTTTGTGCCAACAATTTCATCGATCCTCACACGTTCAACAATACTACACACAAATTTTCCATTTACATTACTAAAAATGTTTATAACTATTGTTATATTTAATGGCCCCTTTGAAATGCAATCTACCATTTACAAACCTTAAGATATTATGTATACTTCAACAAAATTTGATAAATACTAAGACTAAAATGTGTATTACATGATAGAATATTCCATAACAATCTCCCAAAAGTACAGTTAACATGGAAACACATTGAAAACTAATAAGAGAACTTGAAAGGTAAGAAACACTTTGTTAATAGAGGATAATATCTTGAAGAGAGTGAAGGGAGGAAATACACTTGCAACATCCCAAGTAATGCATGTTTTTCAAAGACAACAAAGAACGCATAAGTCAAATCAAGGTTGATGAAAAGAGAAGAGGGATATGTTTGGTATTTGTTTTGGGTGTAGATATAAAATAATCTCAACGTTTAAAAAGAAGTGAATATGTTAGAAAGTGGTTGATGCCTCTTAAGTAAGAAAGTAAATAAGCTCTTAAATATAGAAAAAAAAGAAGTGAATATGTTAGAAAGTGGTTGATGCCTCTTAAGTAAGAAAGTAAATAAGCTCTTAAATATAGAAATTGAAAGTAAATAAAAAAAATGTAGAATTTGTCATACTAATAAGTACTTTTTTTCATAAAAATATTAAAATAAAAATATATAAAATTAGTCACATCAAAATATTGAAAATTAAATTAAAAAAATGTAGAATTTGTCATATCAATAAGTATTTTTTTTCATAAAAATATTAAAATAAAAATATATAAAATTAATCACATCAAAATCAAAACATCACATACGAAGTAACAACAATATTTTTTTTTGTTTTTTAGAGATTTTTTTTTTATTGCATGTGAAAGTTGTCACATGGCACTTTTAGAAATTTCATATTAAATGCTTTTAATTTTTTTTTACATGTTTTAAAAATAAAGTTAAACTCTCAAGATTTATATGTCTCATCTATAATCTCTTTGACTAATCGATTTTGTTTTTTAGAGATTTTTTTTTTATTGCATGTGAAAGTTGTCACATGGCACTTTTAGAAATTTCATATTAAATTCTTTTAATTTTTTTTTACATGTTTTAAAAATAAAGTTAAACTCTCCAGATTTATATGTCTCATCTATAATCTCTTTGACTAATCGAAAAATGGAATGAATAAGATTTAAAAATTCTGAAATTATTTTTATCAATTTAATAATCTTCTTTTTGAAAACATTGAAAAACTTCATAAAAAATTATAGCATGAAATTGAACTATTGCAAAGTCAAACCACTTTGAATTACAAATGAAAAGTATACATTTGTGTAGAAATCAAATTTTATTATGAATTGGGGTTGAACAGACAATCCACTATAGTTTGTCCCATTTGGATCTTAATGTGAACAAATTTCGTAATCTCCTTCTCCTCCTTGGGGTTAGGTAACCAATGCCACCTCCTCTTGGAAGGATGTGCAACTAATTTTCTCATCAACATTTGAAGTATTGTCCACCCTTTGTTTAACATCTACAAACAACATATATTTATTCTTTCTCTTCTTCTAGAATTCCTTGGGGCATTTCTCAAGGTGTAATTTCTAGCACTCTTCCTTGGTGTGTCCTTTTTTTATCACAAGGCTTGTGATACTTGGTGGGAGGTCATGTTTCTTGTGTGTCTGTTGCAATATTCTTGGTGTCCCACTTCTTCTTATTCTTCGCTTTCTTCCACTACTCTCGTTGTTCCATTTTCTTGTGCACTTTGAACTACTATTTCCATTTATCCCCTTCAAGGTAATACCTTGGACACTTTCTTCATAAATGGATTTGGGCTTAAAGAGAATCATTTTCCTTTGAAATGGATAGCGCAAGAACCCCAAGTATTTCATTTACATCTCTGTGATTTTGAGAGAGACTCCCAATTGAATGCCTCTCTTCATGAACTCGATGGTGAACTCTTGGGGGATTGTATCGAACTTTGCCTAAAATAATGCCATACAATTTTCTAATCCTCTTGTATAACCAATAGGGTAGAACTGAGCTTTAATAATTTCCTTGAACACTTTCTAATCTATTACTAGTGGTTCATTTTCAAGACTTCTCCCAACAACATCATTTTCCCACCATGCCAAGGCATGGCCTTCAAGCTTCAAGTAGGGAAATACAATTCTCCACTTTATGTTGACTTCATGTGCATTGATGTACATCTCCATGTCCTGTAACCATTGGTTCAATTTGATGACATCAACTTTTCTTGCATATGTTTTGATTTCCATCTTCACCTCTACATGAAAAGGTACTTGAGTTTTGTTATGGATGAATTCTCCCATCTTTGTCTCTAGTTTTCTTTTATTTCCATTAGAATTTGAATCCTCACTTGAGTTTGTGCCAACACCTTTACGTGATTGTTTCTCTTTCCCCTTCTCTTGTAACCACTAAACAAACAAACTTATCATCTCCACCACTTGGTTTACCAAGCGAAGTATCTACAACTCAACTTTACCACTCTCCAGAGGATCATTCATTATCTGGTTTGAGCATTGTTTCCCCTTCTTCTTTTGCCAATATTGAGGTCAATAACAATCAACTCTATGCCTTCTATCAACTTCTTCAATTGAATGAGCATCCATCATGTACTTGTCTCCAAGGAAATACTTGTTTTTCTCTAATACCAATATAATTTGTAAATGGTAGGCATGTGTTTCATCCATAGCACCAACACAGATCCTTTGTCGAATTAAAAAAAGTTGGCGTCTTCAAAATTTAATGTCAAAATAAGATTCATATCCCTAGGTACCATCTAGTTTACTCTCCCCACCCAAGTTCAGAACCCAATTTGTGGCATGTTGCTCTTAACGAGTCAATTGTTGATGAGATATATATCGTATATTCATGAGTTGTTGACCTACTTTATGACATGTTTCTCTTATATATGATCAAATTATGTTTTCATGGATTGGGATAGGTGCAAATGACGTAATATAGAAGCAATGAAAAACACTTCAAAATATCATTGAAATCTACAAAGATTACAAGGAAATGCAATACCTAAGCTATGTGATAGGGGATAAAGCAAGGGAGAGGAAAGAAGACTTGGGAGATAATAATTGCAACACAATTTAAGCACTTACACTTTCATGAATTAATTTTTTAGATCATGGACAATATGGAGAAACTTTGATCTTATTATTGTCATAATCAAAACCTATGCAACATTGTTAGATGATAAAAACAAACTTGAGAGTGTTTTTGGTTACAAATTGTGTACCTCGTTTTTTAAACATCCAACGTTTCGGGTGGACACTCCACCCGTCATCATGGACAATCAAAAAGCACAAAAGTAGGAAAAGAGTGTCACAATAAGTATTAAATAGGAAGGACTAAAGATGACCATTGAGATAAGAAAAATGAAAATAATCGAGATGTTCGTTTACATTCTCAACGAACATCTCGATTATTTTCATTTTTATTATCTCAATGATCATATTTAATCCCTCCTATTTAATACTTATTGCGAAACTCTTTTTCCTACTTCATATTTTTGGTTGTCCCTGATGATGGGTGGAGTGTCCACCCAAAACGTTGGACGTTTCAAAAACTAGGTACACAGTTTGTATCCAGAAACACTCTCAACATTATGTTTAACTGTGAAAACTTACATTTGCAGAATTTTATTTTTTATTTTTATGCATGATGAGTGGCATATCAACCTTATTTAAATAATAAGTGATAAGGGGGATAAAATTAGAAAAATAAGTTAAACAAAATAAGTAAATAGGATGACAAATAAGAAAACAACAAAAACTCAACACAATGTAAAACGAAAATAAAAATCAAAGTAATGGAAAAACTTGTTTATTCTTTTTTTTTTGTGTAAATGACTTCTCCAGGGTCAAAGTAAAATCCTATGTTTGATCCATTTACTATATAAAAAAAAGCCTCTCATATCATCCTTCAAGTGATGAGCATTATTTCCAATATTGTAAGCTATTGTGAAAGGCTTACCCTAGGTACCATCCTCGGAATGAGGGGAAGTTCCAAATGGTTTCCTTGAAAATAGCTTTAGGTAGGGTAAATAAACACACACACACACACACACACACACACATGTCTTAACTATCCGTCTAATCATGTGATTAAAAGGCTTCATGTCAGTTATATGTAGGCGAAATAGTCCAACTTTCCCACTTTGTGACATGTTACTTTTATGAGTCGATTATTGATGAGATATATAAGATCTATTCATAAGTTGTTGATATAATCTATGACATGTTGCTCTTATATATGTTCAAATTATATTTTCATAGATTGGAATAGGTGAAAATGACTTAATATAGAAGCAATGAAACTTTGATCTTATTGTTGTCATAACCATAACCTGCACAATATGACTAGTTAATAAAAATATATATCTGTGTATCCATGATGAGTGGCACATCAACCTTCTTGAAATAATATGGGATAAGGGCAATGGAACTAAAGAAACAATAGTTAAACAAAACAAGTAAATAGGATGACATATAACAAACCAACAAAAAAAATAACATAGTATAAAATGAAAACATAAAAGAAAGTAATAGACAAATTGTTTGTGTGTGTTTGATGACTTATCCATGGTCAAAGTAAGGATTTATGTTTGATACACTGACTATATGAAAAAAATATCTCCTATTATCTTTAAAGAGATGAGCATTGTTTCCAAGATCATAAGCTATGGTAAAAGGTCTAAGACATAATTTCTTAAATTTTGTGTGCTTTTCAGTGTCTTTGTGTGTGGAATCTCACAATGAAACACATTGTCCAACACAAAATGAATTAATTTTGAATTTTTATCCAAATACATTTGGACGAAGTTTTGTCTTTTCTCGTTTTTCTTGAAAAACAAAGTTTCTTTGTTCGTCCAAGGAAAGCATAGCATCAAGTCTTTGATGTTTATGATCAACATCTAAATCTTCTATTTGGAAAAACAAACTTAAAGAAACAATATCTAATTAAATAGGAAATATGGCTTTATATACATGAATTAATTGGAAATGGGTTTCACTTATGCTTGTCTCTATAGTGATTCTATTAGCCCATAAAGAAAAAGTTAATTGGATATGCCATTTGTGAGGATTTTCACTAATATTTTTGATAATAATTTTGACCATATTTTTATTTGTAGATTCAAGGGAAAGGTAAGAAGACTTAAGAAATAATCATTACAACAAAAGTTAAGCACTTACATTCTTATGAAACAATTTTTTCAGATCATGGACAACATGAAGAAACTCTAATCTTATTGTTGTCATAATTGTAATATGTACAACATTGCAAGTTAATAAAAACAAACTTATTTGTGTGTGTGTGTTGAGTGGTACATCGACCTTTTTGAAATCATGTGCATGTACATATATATTACACACACAGACATGAATAATATATGTTTATAAACACACACACATACATATATAAACATATGTCTACATATACATGCACATACATTTGTCAATTGGTGTAACTTGAGTGCTTGAGATGGAAAGTTGTTTCCTCCCCTACTTGGGTTCAAAACCCACTTTGTGACATGTTTTATCTTCACGGGTCAATTGTTGTTGAGATGTTGATATGGCCTTGAGCCCTGAGGAACCTAGTTTACCCTAAGTGTCATCCTTGGAATGAGGGGAGGTGCTCAATGAGTTTCCCCAGGAAGGAAATGCATTACATGGGGGGAAAACACACACACACACACACAAATGTGTGCGTGTGTGTGTGTGCATATTCTAATTGGGTGTAGCTCAAGCGGTTGTGAGGAATAATTGTCACCCTCCCCACCCAAGTCTAGATCCCATTTTGTGATATGTTTCCCTTAATGAGTCAATTGTTTATGAGCTATATATCATCTATTCATGAGTTGTTGACCTACTTTGTGACATGTTTCTCTTATATATAATCAAATTATGTTTTCATGAATTGGGATAACAATATAGAAACAAATAATGTAATATAGAAGCAACAAACAACACTTCAAAATATCATTGAAAGATGCAAAGATGACAAGGAAATGCAATACCTAAGCTCTATAATAGAGGATAAAGAAAGGGAGAGGTAAGATGACTTGGGAGATAATAATTGCAACCCAAATTAAGTGCTTACACTCTCATGAATTAATTTTTTAGATCATGGACAATGTGAAGAAACTTTGATCTTATTATTGTGATAACCAAAACCTCTGCAACATGGGCAATTAATAAAAAAAAAACTTTTTTGTATACATGATGAGTGGCATATCAACCTTCTTAAAATCATAAATGATAAGTGGGATAAAATTAGCAAAACAAGTTAAACAAAATAAGTAAATAGGATGACAAATAAGAAAACAACAAAAACTCTAGAAATCAAAGTAATGGGAAAACTTGTTTATTTATTTTTTATTTTTTGTTTAATAACTTATCCACAGTCATTAAAAGTATGGGTTTGTGTTTGATCCCTTTACTATATGAAAAAATTATTTCCTATCATCTTTCAAGTAATGAGCATTATTTCCAATATTGTAAGCTATCTTGAAAGGTTCAAGACATAATTTATTAATTTTTGTGTGTTCTTCAATGTTTTTGTGTGTGGAATATCACAATAAAACACATTGTCCAACACAAAATGGATTGAGTTTTGAATTTTTGTCCAAATGCTTCTAGTCAAAATTTTCTCTTTTCTCATTTTTATTCAATTGAAAAGTTTCTTTGTTCATTCAAGATAAGCAAAAGATAAAAACTTTGATGTTTATGATTGTTAGTAAAGTGGGTGTGCTCGTTTAACCATAGACAATATAGCAATATTGTCCCCCAACCATAGGCACTAATGTCACCCCCGATCACCTTGACCTTGAAAGAGAGAAGAATTCTGGCAACAAACCAATAGCCAACCAAGGCCAAGAAAAGATAATGAAAACTAATCAGAGAGTCCAACCTAGAAAAATCGAAAATACAAATTGCAGGACTACGACAGCAACTGCTCCCCAGACTTGTGCACAACTGGACTTCTACAGTGCACACAAGTGGAGTTTTTCAATTCTGAGAGATCTGGCTCAAATGAAGACTGGCATCCTATATTTATATTGCTTCTGTCAGGATTTCTGGGCCGACTTCTCTTTCTGGGTGTCAAACACTTAGTATATAATATTTTCTTTAGCCGACTTTTGTTTTAGGGTTATATTCAAGTCTTTTCTTGCTTCCAGAATATTCTAATCTTGTCAAAGGTCATAAATGGAGGTTAATACCTCCCACAACTACCATAATATCAACACTCCCTCCTATCTAGGGAGGTATAACAGGTAATGGTCTTAAGAACAAACAAACCATTCAACCAATAGCATCATTATAGCCACACAGGCTATCAAATCACGAGCATCGTCATCATTATCCAACTCGATAAACTCCATGACAATTAGTACAATGTCATCTAATAGAACACAACTGTGTCTATCCATAGTAGTACACAAATACTCAATCAGTGACACATAGTCACAACCAGTGGAACATATCCACCACAGTAGCATACATCTACTGTCTAGAGACATACATTCTCCATAGTGATCATATCATATGATATCAACCTGTACAGAAAAACAATATCATGATATAAACTGAGTCATCTGGGCCATTCTTCCACTCACATTTGTGATATATGGAAGAGCATCTATCCTTAGAGGGTAAAACATCAACCATGGGATATCTGGACTATTCTTCCAAAGCATGGAAGAATAATTGTCCATGATTTATGAGCCTGAACCATTCACCTAACTGGGCCATTCCTCCAGCACTAAACAAAGTGCAACCTAGAGAGAATGAATCTGCCCTAGGGAATTCTTGTCCATGATTGTTGAACTTGGACCATTCACCTAACTGGGCCATTCCTCCATCACTAAACAAAGTGAAACCTGGAGAGAATGAGTCTTCCCTAGAGAATGATTGCTCGGACCATTTCCTAAGGAAATGATTGTCCTGCACCAACCTCCAAAACAGACCATTCTTCGAAACTGGTCACAATTGTGAACTTTGAAAGAATGGCTGCCCAGCGAGGCGGACCAATCTTCTTGACCACTACTGAGAGTGACTTCCAAGAAGAGAGACTGTCTTAAACCATTCCCCCACACTGGCCACAAGGGGAATCACTGTCTATGGTACATCAACAATCTATCGAACCATTTTCATTATGAAAATGACCGTTCAATTTGGACCATTTTCCGAATTGGAAAATGCCTGTCCGTCAGAAATCTCAAACCACTTTCTGAACTGGAAAGGAACTGCCCATCCTAGACCATTTTCCAAGTTGGAAAATGATTGTCCATAAATCAATGATATATCAGTGCTCCCTCCCAACCCGGAGAGCCATTTATTCCCTTTCAAATAAGGGAGTTATTTCCACAATCCCCAACTTATCTCGTAAGTATACAAACTTTATTCTGGATAGAGGCTTTGTAAATATATTTTTTGTCTGCTCATCTATGGGGATATACTAGAGCTTCACTTCTCCTTCTTGGACTTTGTCTCGAATAAAGTAGTATTTGATCTCAATGTGTTTCGATCGTTCATGAAACACTGTGTATTCTAATAGCCTTATACAACTTTGAATGTCACAGTATATTATGGTCGAATCTGGAACCTGATCAAATAATCCAGAAATCAACTTTCTCAGCCATATTGATTTTGTACATGCCTCACATGCTGCAATATATTCTATTTCTGTTGTGCTAAGTGCGAAAGACTTATGTTTCCTACTTCCCCAAGATATCATAGTGGAGCCCATGCTAAAACACATCCGTGAAGTACTCCTTTTGTCTTCTACACTTCCTGCCCAATCTGAATATGTGAATCCATGAAGTTTTGTATCGCTGGATGTGGTATATATTAAACCATAGTTTAGTGTCCTGCGAATATATCTTAGAACATGCTTTGCAACTATCCAATGCTCATGTCTGGGTTCCACTTGGAACTGGCTTATGTGTTTATGACAAATAAAATATCTGGTCGACTATTTACTAAATACATCAATGACCCAATCAATTGTCGATATAGGGATGGGTCTACTGGATCAAAATTTGAGTCTCTTACTTTTCTTATATCAGTGGTCATAGGAGTGTCCATGGATTTGCAATCCATCATTCCAAACTTCTGAAGAATCTTCACTACATACTTTCCTTGTCCAAGGAATACTTCACCATGCTTCTGCCATACTTCTAGTCCCAAGTAATAGAGCATGAGACCAAGATGTTTCATATCGAACTCAGAAGCTAGTTCCTTTTTAAACTGGATGATTAGAGACTCTTCACCTGTCAAGAATAAATCGTCGACATATAACAGTAGAATCACAGGTGCATTGTTCACGACTTTGTAGTAATATTTGGATCTGCATGACTCTTGGAGAAGCCAAGTCTTATTAGGTAGTTGTCTATTCTGGCATACCAAGCTCTTGGAGCTTGCTTGAGTCCATATAAAGATTTCTTTAGTCTGCAAACATGAGTGTCTCTAGAGTGTACTTCAAATCCTTGAGGTTATTCAATGTATACCTCTTCTTCGATTTATCCATTGAGGAAAGTTGTTTTTACATCCATCTGATATAAACTCCATCCCATGGAAGCAACAAGAGACATAATGGCTCTAATAGAAGTATATCTGGCAACAAGAGAAAATGTCTCGTCATAGTCTTCTCCCTCCTTTTGGGATTGTTGGAACACACATTTTTTTTTAATACTCTAGGTTCAAAGGTTGGAGCCTCCCTTGTTTCTAAATAAGTAAGAGGTTATACTTAAGCCCAAAAAGTCAGACTTTGGGATCTCGCGTATTTCACGATGTACCTACCAAAGCCCCGATATCCCGACGCACGAAATGGCAATAAGGGTTTAGTTATAATAACCATTATCGAACCTCTAAGCAGGGATTATCAGATGTTATTACCTCGTTCTCTCGTGTTTTGGGAGTTACTCGTCGAACATTTTTCGAACCTCCAGGATGCAAAGTTACGAAGTCATTTCAAGTTACTCAGGTTAATATCAAGAGTAATCACTTTAAACTGTAGTTAGTCTTTATCGCAATTTTGCAACTCGGCGATTCTTACCTCAAAGAACAACACCATTGTAACTCTGATCCCCGAAGTCACAATATTCATTAATTAAGCATGGTTAATTAAAATCTTAAGTCAAATCACAGATTATAAATCAAATCGCACCATCGTGATTTCGGGCTTTTGGTTCTCAAAGGCTAGAAGCAAAATCATCTGATATAGCGAGCGCCGAAAAGGGGATTAAGGACTAAAAGCACGAAATTAAAACAGATAAACTAGACTTATTAAGGCCTTGAGTAGCTTTTAACCGTACAATCTACAGATGAAGCTTTAAATGTTTCTGCTCTTTTCCCAAGTTACGAGTCGTCAAATATTTATGGCATTTATTTGAATTTCAGTGAGGTGATTGACAGTAAGATCCCAGTTATTTGCTAAAATCTTTCCATTAAATGTTTTAACCATTTTGTTGGCAAGGACTAACACGAACTTAAGCTATCTAAGAAAAAGGTTTTCTTTCATTATCTCACCTTTCCTTTCTATTGTGCACATAGCTATTTCACCAGGATAACTTCTATCTGTGTTTTCAATCTTTTACGACAGGGGATCTAATTGCAAGTTTATACATCATGGCTCCATGAAAAGCGCCCAAGGCAGCCGCCAAGAGCTCAAGCCAAGGTTCAGATATTGTTTTTGATACTTCACCTCGAAGTATCAATACTATCAAAACATGGACGCACATTTCCAATGTTCTGCAGCCCGAGGTAATAAATTGCCCAGATGATTCCTGCGATAACGAGGATGATGACATGTCCACCAAATACAAAATCATTGCTCAAGTAGAGATGCACAAAATAGAATCAAGGCCACAACTTCTCTCCTATTATGATATGGTTAGATGGGCACTGGACCATGTAGACATCCTGACTAGAACGATTTTTAACGAATAGAGGGAAGCAGTTGGGTCTTTCAGACCGGAGCACTTACAGACAATGTATAAATTGTCACCCACACCGAACCGTACTTACAATGATGAATTCGTAGAGGGGTTCAAAAGGAAGGAATGCAAGCAGTATGGAAGAAGTTTATCCAATCTGATCAAAGAGTGGGTTTTGCACCCCGCGAAATTCAGGGCCAATACTCATGGAATTTATTCAATCTCCTCTTTAGAGCCACAATTTAAGTATGTAGCGATGATGGCCTATAGGCTGTACGGGAAGGAAGACACTACTCACTTTTTCCTCCCATGGGTAGCACTCATTCATACAATTGTTGAAGGTTTTTCTTTCGACTAGGTCAAATTGATGTCAGACAGTCTCACCAGTCGAATTACTGAGTATCGAGTGCAGAAAGCTAGCAGGAGAGAATCTTCATTCTTTATGTCTACCTACATCATGGACGTTATTTGATTCATGACACCTTTCCCATTGATGAGCTGGACCTAGACTCCATCTAATGTTGAGCCTATCCATTTCTACCACTCAAAACTTTTGGAGCATAAGGCCAAAGATTTCATCTACGATATTTTTAACTGGGTAATGGTACTGATGCATGTCTCTATCTTCGGCCATCCGCCTCCCTGGATTTCGAATAACATCATTACCAACCGGAGTAATGTAGCAGATTGGTATATAGAACCAAAGTTTTCATACATTAAGGTTTTTGGCACCTCTGTTCCCCCCCATGCTTTGTCGTTATTCCTGTCGGATAAGCTAATATGTCGCGAGATCGCTAGGCAAGTTGTACTTGGTGGGATAAGAAAATATCTCAAAGGACTATCGAAGAAGGTATGGCCACCCTTCCCCATTCATATTGGTTCATACTCTTTATTAGATTTTGGCCATGCCAAAGCCGAGGCCACGACCTTGGAGGAAATGAAGTTGGTGAACATTGAGTTCAAAAATCATGACCCTAATAGGGTTGTGAGTAATCACTTGGAGAATTGTGGCCTGAAGAGATACGAACATGAGGATTCACCTGAAGATGAAATCTTGAGTCAGATTTAGGCCTTGCCACCCGGAGATATGGTCGATTTCCTCAAATTCGAGGAGCATCAAAAGAGTTTCCTCCCCCTAATCTTATAGGGAAAAACCCAAAATCTTCCAGACACACAGTAGGCGGAAGCGAAAGGCTCAAAGAAATCAATTCTAGGCAAGGAGAAAACTTAGGAAGGGACAAAGGAAGGGGAGACCTCGGAAAAGGGAGCCAAAATCCCCGATCAAGGAGAGAAAAACCCAGAGGCAGTTGCATCGGGTGAGAAGGTACTAAGTCAAGCAGATATACCCTCACAAAAGGTAGGCGAAACCCCACTGATCACATTAAGCGAGCCAACCACATATGCTACCCCTAAACAATCATCCAAGGAAATCGACAGTCTGATTGTGATTATCCCTTACAGTTCACAAAGGGGAACACAGATGCGGGATGGATTTTCAATGAAGAACTAACGCCCATTTATGTATAAGAGTTTCCTCCTAATGAATTTTTATTTGATAGGAAAAGGAAGGCCATGGTCAAGCAAGAATTATATCAAAGAGAGGGCATAGTGGCTAAAAAATTTAAAATCATGACAGATCGAAAGGTTGTGAAACAGGAAGAATTTGCTGAGGAGATAGCAGGAACATTAGGAGCTTCTACTACGACATATCAATACTTAGTTTCAACTCTGAAGGCGCAGTTGAAACAGAAGAACTTCTTGATCAGTAAGTTGGAGGCTAGGGTAGTTACGGCAGAAGCGAATGCCTGAGATCAGGTGAACAAAGGTCTCGAGGAGGCCAGAGCAGCTGACCAACGGGAAATCGAACAACTTAGAGTCGAGCTCGAGCAAATGCATCAGTCATCCCAGATAAGCCAAGTGAAGGTAAGTCAACAAGAGGAGTTAATACAACAGTTGCAGTCAAAATTGAATTCTATCGAGAACTAGGTCATAGATATAAACATATTCCAATCCCAAGCCACCTAGATCCAACAGAAGGTCAAAATAGCTCAGCAGGAATTGCTTTCCAAAGTGGAAATCATCCAAAGTCACTTTCAGACAATTGATCAAGCGCTAAAGGATATCTCTTTGAGATAAAGAGAAGCTGGGGCGGCTCAAATTGCTTTCCAAGAGGCTGTTGTAGAAACAACAAAGGAAGGAATAGTTGGTAGTGCCAGGTTATCCGTCCCAGAGCAAACCAGGGGAAATATCTTACTGAAGGCGTGGGAGAATAACATATCAGAGAGCATAGAAAGAGATAAAGAGATGAAGAATTCTTGTGAAGAGACATTCGTCTTGATAAATAAAAAATTGTTGAACCTTGATAAGGAAGATAGCATCAAGACACTGGACAAAATTAACATAGCCATACACCTGTTAGATATCAAGGAGAATGTTGAAAAGGAACAATCTGAAATATCCCAGTTGAGTCAGGTTGAATTTTCCCAAGTTGACAGATGGTTAATAAAACCAAGTTTACAATTATGGTCCATCATCATGGAAGACCGACAATTAGGAAGACGATTTCCATAGCTGGTGAAGAATTTTTACACTTTTGAGGCAAACAACCAAGCAGAGCCCTCCAAGTTGATAACCCAGTTGATTGAAAGGTGTGTCAATTGCAATGAGCAGGGGAAAGGACATGCTTCTGGTGTTAAATGATGACAAGCGTTATTCCATTCTATTTCTGGGTACAAAGGAACAAAGAAAAGAAGGCACTCTGCCTGCATGGAGGAAGACAAAGAGCGAGGAAATGAAACGCTTCATTTCCTCATTTGTAATCAAAGGCTTTTGGAACAAATGGAATT
The DNA here is from genome assembly GCA_009831015.1 of Picea engelmannii. Classification (NCBI taxonomy): domain Eukaryota; kingdom Viridiplantae; phylum Streptophyta; class Pinopsida; order Pinales; family Pinaceae; genus Picea; species Picea engelmannii. Next base: position 26,209 of record ML793690.1, read on the forward strand.
TGAAGTGTTTTTTAAGCTTGTATAAATATGCATTTTGAAACAAAAGAAGGGGATTTTTCTTTCGGCATATTGTAATATAGAAATTTTTCCTTTGCCAGGATTAATACAAAGTGAATTGAAGACTCCATATTCCGTCAAGATTGAGTTATGTGTTTTCCTCTGTTATTTCATACTTCATGTCATTTTTATTTACATCTTTGATGAATGCTTTAACTGCAATTTAGTACAACTTCTACGATGGCGATCAGGTTTTAGTTATCTAATTATTTACAGCTTTTCCTCTATATCGGATATTAGCAGGTACAAGACCTGTGAATTTCTTAGATCTCTATCTTTTATGCTTCATTAAAGTGTTTCCTTTATTTTCCTTCTTCTATTACAGTGTGAGATTCCTCTTGAATTGATGCCTCACATTGTCTGACAGCTCTATGTTTTCTTTCATTTCATACTCGGTTTCAAAGTTTAACTCAGTTACAGAAAATGACCTTCAATTTTGTTTAAACCATTTAAGAACAAGTGGAAGTTAGACATAGATAGCTTAGAAATCAGCCATAGTTTCTCTTCCATTTGTTTTCTCATTTCCATATCTTTACCCTCTTCTGGATGCCTAGACTCTATACTTCATAGCCTTAAGTACAAACTCTGGAACAACATCTTTCTGGCGCCATTGTCGGGGAACGAAGAATCGTAGTCACTTTCCCCTGAGAGAACAACATTTCCAAGTTTCGTTTTTTGATAGTGAACAAAGAGAGAACACCTTGTTAAGGCTAAACCTTTATCATTCACTTGGAGACTCCACTTTTAAGTAAGTTGGCATCCATTTGAAGGAACACTAAACAAAACCCAGATGCTAAACAGACTGTGCCAGTTTCTGACCCTGAAAAAATACTAAAACCAAGGGGTCTTTTCAATCAAAACAATGTTGTTTACCAACCCAAGTCTACTCGGTCCAAAGCTAAGATCCCTCTTGAACCTTCATCCTTGCGAGAAATTTCTCTCGGAAAAACATCGGACAGTACTATCGAAGCCGAGACCCTGAACCCTAAGCTAATCCTACCCATGATTAAGACTGAAAACTCTCTGACTACCTCTTACGTTAGTAGGGGTGAGACATCTGCCGTAAATCTCATCCCTATTAATATCCGATCGACTCTCGATACAAATATCTCTATCACTCAAGGCCTTGAAGAAGGTACCACACACTCGGATTCGACACTGGTGGGTTCTCCCATTTACATATCCTGCAAATCAAAGGAACCGAGTCACCGTGTACCCTCTCTCCCTTTCCCAACTTTCACCTCCCCTCTTAAAAAGTTCCCCTAATTTTTCTCCCTCCACCTCGGGGAAGCTAGAGAGTCACTATACATCTCCGCTAACCCTCTTTATAACGCACCAATTTCCTCTCCTAGGTTATCCATGGCTGCCATCGGAGGAGGAGCAGGGGGAGTAGGAGGTCAAGACCAACAACCGCTCCCCAAGGTTTTCGCCAAGGTAGCCACTAGATACGCCCCCTTAGTCCTTCCAGTACCCCTCCATGATTTACTAGAAAACTATATGAAAAACTTGCCCAAGTTCACAGGAGAAGGATATCTAACCATAGCCGAGCATATCAACTTCTTCGATCAATTCGCTGATAATCTATGTCTCGAACATGAGGACGTGTATTCCCATTTTTTTTTCCAAACCTTCAAAGGACAGGTAAGAACTTGGTTTTGGAGCCTGCCCCCAAGTTCAATATTATCCTACAATGCACTAGAAGACCTATTTCTCAGACAATGGGGTGAAAGAAAGGATCATTTATACTATTTGACCGAGTTCGGGTCTTTAAAGAAAAAGGGATCAGAAACTGTTATGGAATTTATCCATAGATTTAACAAGTTGTACAATAAGATCCCAGTTGAAGTTAAACCGTCCCAACCCTTAGCCAAAGTAACTTTCGCAGGAGCTTTCGAACCCGATTTCACTCCACTGTCAACTTAACCCGAATGGAAGATGACGATGTGGAAATTGAGTCAAACATGATGGCTTTGGGTAAATTAAAAACGAAAATCGAAACGGGAAACAGGGAAACCAAATGTTTTAGAGAACAAGCAGGTCCCTCTGGATCTGGAAGGTCCTCAGATGACAAAATGGATGACATGGCTAGGATAATAAAATATCTATCAAACAAAATCTCAAGAATGGAGCTAGACCAATCCAAAGCTGATCAATTCGTTAAGAGAGAATTCAGGAGAAACCCCAATCCTCAGATTCAACAAAGACAGATCAAAAAATTCAAACACCTTTAAAAAATGAAATTTTTATTGGAGGAAATGATATGCAAGAGTTTGAGGATTTAGAATAAAACGTAAACAATTTGGGCGACGACTGTATGCAACCTCATTTAACTAAGGAAGATTATGAGAAGTCTCTAAACACAGAACGACCATTGACTGAAGATGATAACATAAACAATGTTGATGATTCTACTTATCAAGGGATGGCCAATACTATAATGGTTGAGCTCCAACATAAGTACAATATGAGGCCTAAAAATAAACCTGTGACGACTACTCAACCCAAGAAAATTTTGCCTAGGTGAGAAACATACGAGCCCACCCAGAAAGAGACCGAGATGTGAAATAACAAAGGGGTAGACTTGCAGAATACCAACGTAAAGGAGGCTGAAACCCAAGAGAGAATAACTAAGAGAGTTGAAACGCAGACACCGGAAACAAGAACCATCGAAAATAAAACAGTGCAAACAAATAAATTGGCAAGGAAAGAGTCTGAAGTTTCAGCCAAGGAAACAGATAGAGTTGCGGGAAGTTTCTGCCTAGAAAACAAGATAAATAAGATCAAGATACCAATACCTTTAATCGAGTTGGGGAAGAACCCTATGTATTGAAAGCAAATAACCAAGATGATAAATTTTTCAGATTTAGAGAGTGAGTCTGACGTGATAAATCTGGAAGATGATAAACCTAATATCACTTTTGGTCCACATTTTGAAGATGCCAGAGATACCATCATCCCCTTCTATATTACCCTAAACGTGCACGATCAACTGCTACATAATTGCATGTTGGACTCTGGAGCCTCTCATAATGTAATGCCCAAATCTATTATGGATAAACTAGGCCTTGAAATCACCAAATCCTATGGAGATCTTTACTTGTTCGATTCAAGGAGAGTTAAGTGCATGGGCATGATCAAAGATTTAGTAGTCACTCATTCCGGTGAAAAATGTTTTAATGGATGTAGTTATCATTGATATACCCCCGAAGTATGGTTTTCTATTATCTAGATCTTGGGGAGCCAAGCTTGGGGTATCCCTTCAGCTGGATATGACCTATGACCAGATCCCTGTTTTTGGTGGGCAGTTCACTCGGTTATACAGGGAAACACGGTTGGAATATACGGTAAGCGATCCTCAGAATCCTAACAATTACCCTATTTATGTCGCCGATCAAGACCCGGGAAATTATATTTTGTCTTTTGACGATAGTGAAAATAATTGTACAAAAAAAATTTATATAGATGAAATCAAAACTGAAAAGACAGATAAAAATGTATATAACACTGGAACTTGAAAAATGTTTTTTGATGGCACTTCGTCATGTGGAGGAGTAGGTGCAGGAGTGCTTTTCGTAGCACCTGAAAATGAATTCGTTGTCCCCTTCTCTTATAGGCTACAGTGGGGCATAGACTACACAAACAATGTATGTGAATATGAAGCTCTAGTCTTGGGACTGGAAGCTACCAAGAAGCTAAACATAAAGAACCTAGAAGTCTATGGAGATGCAGAACTAATTGTGAAGCAGGTAAATCGGCAGTACCAGGCCAAGCACCTGAGACTAAGGTCCTATAGAAATTGCATCTGGGATCTAATGGAAAATTTATTTTCATCAGTAAAGGTTCATTTCATCCCACGAGTGGAAAACTAGCAAGCCAATTCACTGGCCAAAGAAGCTTCGACTTTCGCACCCCCTACCGCTTTCAAATTAAAATACCACATAGAGGTCAGGCATAGACCATCCATACCAAACAACATACAACACTGATAGGTATTTGAAGATGATGAACAGATCAAAAAGTTCCTGGAAATGGTGGATGATTTCGTCGAAAATCACATTGACCAGGAAAACCAAAATGACCATACCTGGATTATGCAAGAAGGGGAGGAACCTCAGGAGTTCCGAGAAAAAATCGCAAATTATCGCATGCTAGTGTTAAAAAGTAATCAGATCCCTAAGGGCCTAATACCTTTGGAAAGGTTGTTTTATCAAAACGACATGCCTCTGAGGTCTACCTTGCAACCGCAACCGGAGGAGGTCGAAGACTGTGATGTGGGCACTGTTAAAGAACCTAAGATAGTGAAACTATCAAAGTACCTTCCTCCTGATATAAAAAGCAAGTATACAGACTTACTCGGACGGTATAAGGATGTTTTTGCATGGTCTTATGATGAGCTCAGAACCTATGAAACCTCTATGATCGAGCACAATATACCTTTGAAACCTGGTGTTAAACCCTTCAGACAGAAGCTCAGACAGATCAACCCCATTTTACTGCCCGTGGTTGAAAAAGAAGTGAAAAATCATTTAGACGCCAAAATAATTGTACCTCTCAGGTAATCTGACTGGGTGGTGAACTTAGTCCCGGTTAGGAATAAGAGTGGGGATATCAGATTGTGTGTAGTCTTTATAAATCTAAATAAGTCCTCTCTCAAAGACAATTATCCTCTACCCAAAATGGATCACGTTTTAGAAAAAGTAGTTGGGGAAAATAGGATGTCGATGATCGATGGGTTTTCCGGTTACAATCAAATTGTTGTCAACGAGCATGATAAAGAAAAAACAGCTTTCACCACCCCTTGGGACACATTTATGTATGACAAAATGCCTTTTGGTCTGATGAATGCAGGTGCTACCTTCCAGCGCGCTATGGATATCATTTTCGTCGGTGAGAGAGATAAATTCGTGGTTATCTAACTTGACGATCTAACTATTTTTTCTAAATCCGATGAAGACCATCTAATACATCTGAAGCAAACATTCAAAAAATGCCAAAAATTTGGTTTGTCCTTAAACCCCAATAAGTCTCACTTTGCGATGCAAGAAGGTAAACTCTTGGGCCACATTGTGTCTCGAGACAGAATTAAAATCAACCCTAAAAGGGTAGAAGCTATAAACACCATAAATATTCCTAGAAATGTAAAAGAAATTCAATCATTTTTAGGAAAAATAATTTTTTTGAGAAGATTTATCCCAAAGTTTGTTGAAATCGTGAAATTGATCATAGATATGCTAAAGAAGAACAACAAAGTGAAATGGACGGCGGAAGATAAAGCATCGTTTGTACGCATCAAGAAATTCATCAATGAAGCGCCTGTACTGGCAAGCCCTAATTATCTAAGAGATTTCCATATTTTCTCGTTCGCCTCTGAACACATAGTGGTGGCAGTACTCCTCCAGAAGAATGAAGAAGGTTTCGAGCAACCAATAGCTTTTTTTACTAAAAGTCTTAGAGACGCTGAATTGAGATATGGTATAATGGAAAAGCAAGCATATGCTATGGTGAAGGCATCGAAGGCTTTTAGAACCTACGTGCTACACTCCAAGGTAATTGCATACGTGCCCACCAGTTCTGTAAAAGATATATTGGTTCAGCCCGACAGTGATGGGAAGGAGGGTCGGTGGCTTGCTAAAATTCAAGAATTCGATATAGAGGTGAAATCGACGAAAGTAGTAAAAGGATAGGGTTTGGCTAAGCTCTTAGCTGAATCAAATTTCAGAGCACTTGGAATGAATAACCTGCAGGGATATGAAGGATGTGGGGACATAAATGAGCTCGATGACCAAATAGCTACAACCAAAATCGAAGAGAAGTTTGCCTTATCGGATTGGTATAAAGACATAGTGTCCTACCTACTAACCCTGAAATTCCCTAGCGATCTGTCTCCAGGTAAAGCTAGGACACTGAATATGCATGCGATGAAGTACTGTATATTTGAAAGCCAATTGTACTGGAAGGACCCATTAGGCTTCCTACTGGTTTGTTTAGTAGAATCAGAAACAAAGGGGGTCATAAACGAATTTCACGAAGGAGTATGTGGAGGGCATCACGCCTGAAGGGAAACAACTTATAAATCCTGAGGGCAGGATATTATTGGACTAAACTATTCTCAGATGTTAATGCCAAAGTCAGAAGCTGTAACCCGTGCTAGTTGTTTGCGGGCAAACATAAGCTTCCAGCGCTACCTTTGGTTCCTGTCAAAACCGAAGTTCCTTTTCAAAAATGGGGATTGGATTTTATAGGCGAAATCAACCCACATTCCAACGCTCAACATAGATGGATCCTGACTGCTACATATTACTTCACCAAATGGGTGGAGGCCATTCCAACTAGAAAGGAAACTGATTCAGTGGTAATAGATTTCCTAGAAGAGAACACATTGTCTAGATTCGGTTGTCCCCGAAATATAGTCACGAACAATGCCCAGGCATTCAAGTATATGGAAATGGTTAGTTTTTGCCAAAAATATAACATCGTATTGGGCCACTCCACTGCATATTACCCTCAAGGAAATGGGTTAGCCAAATCATCAAATAAAATTTTAATTACCATAATTAATAAAGTGTTGAGCGAAAACAAGAATTTTTGGCATGTGCATCTCAAGTACGCTTTGTGGGCAAATCAGATAGGTATGAATAAATCTATTGGTACTTCACCTTTTCAAATGGTATACAGGATTGACGTGGTATTTCATATAAATCTAGCGCTTCATGTAATGAAGCTCTAGCAAGATGAGAAAGAAGAGACAAACCATGTCACAAGGAGAATAAATCAGTTGATTGAGGTCCACTACCACAGGGCCAAGGTGGACGAAAGGATGCAAAAATACCAGGACAACATGAAAGCATTGTTCAATCATAAAGCCAAAGACAAGGAATTCCTCCCTGGCAATTTGGTTTTGAAATGGGATGCTAGGAGGGAAGACTCTGCAACACATGGAAAATTTGACCATATCTGGTATGAACCATTCAAAGTCATAGCTTCTGAAGGGAAGAATTCATTTCTATTAGAAAATCTAGATGGTAAAATCCTCAACACCCCTATCAATGGGATTTATTTGAAGAACTACATGCATTGAGTGTTTTTCCGAATTTCCACTGCATATACCAGTTTGTTTTTCTTTTTTTTCTTTTTATAGCTTTTCGGTAAGTTTTACTTTCATCGCAAATAAAGCAGGTTAGTGATTTTCTAGAAGTAGGGATACCAAAGTTTTCAATACGTTGAATTCCATAAATCTTGAAGCCCCGATACTCTTCAGGTTGTTTTCCTACAGGATTACATCTTACAGCCCAAACAAGTAAAGGGAGAAAACGGACGGTCACGTATCAGGAAATTGACTCCCCCGAAACAGGCGATAAAAGATAATTTGTTAAGAAGGAAATGAAATGGTAATGCAAAGGTATAAATGTCTGAAGCGTATGTGTTTCAAATGAATATCACTTAAGCACAACAATGGTCTCATGAATAGGATATGTTCACTTGACGTGTCATTAAAGAAACAACTTTTTACTGGGGATTATAAAAAGCTCACCTGGATAAATTAAAAATAATTAAATTAAAAAAGGAAGTAAAGCATCTCCAAGGAAAAAGTTCTAAGAGTCAGGATTACGTTATATCACCTGAGATTTTTAAATTTTAAAACCTTCTCTGTCATCTCCTCACCGTCCTTGGCTCTCTCTCCTTGAAACCCATAAACCTTCCCTTGGCCTCCACAGAGGAAGAGGAGGTTACGTTTTAACTCCGGAAGCTGGTAAATGAATCTTAGAAAATAACTCAGCCTTCACAACTCCTCGGCCTCCTACCGAGCAAATTTATGCGTAGGTTGTTCCTAAATCTCTTAGGTTTTTTAACGAGATTCAAAGGATTAAGTCTTTCTCAAAGGAGGATCCCTAGAAATAAATTCTCCCGTAATTTCCTGCAAACTAAGATGTTTTGAAAGTCAAGAAGAAGTTGGTCCAGAGAAATCAAAGTGAGTAGATAGGCCTCTGTTGAAAATATTACACAGATATCACCCCTGGTATGCTTTATAATAATTGATTGCACCCACTTCATTTTAAAAATAAAAATAAAATACGCGGCAGATGGTGAAAAGAAATTCAAATTGATTTCCCCCATCTAGTCTGCAGAGATGATGAAAGGAAATTCATAAAATGATTTCCCTTATCTCAACATTTAAATGCAAAATTACTTTGAAGTGGTGAAAGGAAATTCAATAAGGGGAACCAGTTAACTTCATCGGGGTACTGAACAGGCTCGCTGGTAGTGAAGCAATGTCTAAGATATCTGGAAGGCTATCATACATGATTTACATTATACTATAGTAATCAAATTCTTTCGAAACTGGATCTACATCCCAAGCTCATGCAGAACTCCCTGATTAAGAACATGAAATTTACTTCGTTTTGATGCAAGCCAAAACCCACAGGACCCATTGAATTTCCTAAGATTGTTTTAATCATCTTAAGCAAACCTGAATTCAGTATCGGGAAAGGGAAAGTTACCGAATGGGATGCAGCTGATTTTAGAAAGCGATCAATTTTTGAAATCTTTCCAGAAATAAAGATGAAACCTCAAATTTCCCTCTGTACCCTTTTTCTACGCTAGTTTTTGCAGAAGCAAACTAGCGACTCCATTTACCCAATACAGGCACTTGGTCTATTGTTCTTCTCGTCCCGCAAGGAGATGAGATCCCTAGTTGGAGCCTATGGCGACTCAACGAAAAGCGCCCAAGGCAGCCGCCAAGAGCTCAGGCCAAGGTTCATATATTGTTTCTGATACTTTGCCTCGAAGTATCAATACTATAAAAACATGGACACACATTTCCAATGTTCTACAGCCCGAGGTGATAAATTGCCCAGATGATTCCTGCGATAATGAGGATGATGACATGTCCACCAAATACAAAATCGTTGCTCAAGAAGAGATGCACAAAATAGCAGCAAGGCCACGGCTTCTACCCTATTATGATATGGTCAGATGGGCACTGGACCATGTAGACATACTAGTTAGAACGATTTTCAACAAACAGAGGGAATTAGTTGGGTCTTTCAGACTAGAGAACTTACAGGCAATGTATAAATTGTCACCCACACCAAACCGTACTTACAATGTCGAATTCCTAGAGGGGTTCAAAAGGAAGGAATCCGATCAGTACAGAAGAAATTTATTTGATCTGATCAAAGAGTGGGTTTCGCACCCCGCGAAATTCAGGGCCGATACTCATAGAATTTATTCAATCTCCTCTTTAGAGCCACAATTCAAGTATGTAGTGATGATGGCCTCTAGGCTTTTTGAGAAGGAAGACACTACTCACATTTTCCACCCATGGGTACCACTCATTCATATAGTTGCTGAAGGTTTTTTTTTCGACTAGGCCAAATTGATGTCGGACAGTCTCACCAGTCGAATTACTGAGTATAGAGCACAGAAAGCCAGCGAAAGAGCATCTTCATTATTTATGTATGCCTACATCATGGACGCTATTTGCTTCATGACACCCTTCCCATTGATGAGCTGGAGTGGGACTCCATCTAATGATGAGCCTATCCATGTCTACCACTCGAAACTTTGGGAGGATAAGGCCAAAGATTTCATCTACGAGATTTTTAACTGGGTAATGGTACTGATGCATGTCTCTATATTCAAGCATCTGCCTCCCTAGATTTCGGATAACATCACGAATAACCTGAGTAATGTAGTAGATTAGTATATAGAAGCAGAGTTTTCATACATCATGGTTTTCGGCACCTCTGTTCCCCCCCATGCTTTATCATTATTCCTACTGGATAAGCTAATATGTCGCGAGATCACCAGGAAAGTTGTGCTTGGTGGGATAAGCAAAGAGATCAAAGGACTATCGAAGAAGGTATGGCCACCCTTCCCCATTCATATTGGTTCATACTCTTTATTAGATTTTTTCCATGCCAAAGCCGAGGCCACGACCTTGGAGGAAATGAAGTTGGTGAACATTGAGTTCAAAAAGCACGACCCTAATAATGTTGTGAGTAATCACTTGGTGAATTGTGGCCTGAAGAGATACGAACATGAGGATTCACCTCATGATGAAATCTTTCGAGGTGAGAGGTCCTACTCTGAAGTCTTGATTCGGATTCAGGCCTTGCCACCCGGAGATATGGCCGATTTCCTTAAATTCGAGGAGCATCGGAAGAGTTGCCTCCCCCTAATCTTATAGGGAAAAACCCCAAATCTTCCAGACACACAGCAGGCGGAAGCCAAAGGCTCAAAGAACTCAAGTCTTGGCAAGGAGAAAAATCAGGAAGGGACAGAGGAAGGGGAGACCTCGGAACAGGGAGCCAAAATCCCTGATCAAGGAGAGAAAAACCCAAAGGCAGTTGCGTCGGGCGAGCAGGTACTAAGTCAAGCAGAGATACCCTCACAAAAGGTAGGCGGCACCCCACATCAAGCGAGCCGACCACATATGCTAACCCTAAACAATCATCCAAGGAAATTGACAGTCTAATTACGGTTATCACACCCTTATAGTTCACAAAGGGGAACCCCGATGCGGAATGGATTTTCAATGAAGAATTGACGCCCATTTTTGTAGAAGAGTTGCCTCCTAATGAATTTTTCTTTGATAAGAAAAGGAAGGTCGTGGTGAAGGAAGAATTATATCAAAGAGAGGGCATAGTCGCTAAAAAATTTAAAATAATAACAAATGGAAAGGTCATGAAAGAGGAAGAATTCGCCGAGGAGATAGCAGGAACATTAGGAGCTTATGCTACGACAAATCAGTACTCAGTTGGAACTCTGAAGGCGCAGTTGAAATGGAAGAACCTCTTGACTCGAAGTTGGAGGCTAGGGTAGTTACGACAGAAGTGAATGCATGGGATCAGGTGAAAAAAGGTCTCGAGGAGGCCATAACAATTGACCAATGGGAAATTGAACAACTTAGAGCCGAGCTCAAGCAAATGCATCAGTCGACCTAGATAAACCAAGTGCAGGTAAGTCAGCAAGAGGAGTTAATACAACAGTTGCAGTCAAAATTGAATTCTTCCGAGAACCAGGTCATAGATATAAACATATTCCAATCCCAAGCCACCGAGATCCAACATAAGGTGGAAATAGTTTAGTAGGAATTTCTTGCCAAAGTGGAAATCATCCAAAGTCACTTTCAGACAATTGATCAAGTGCTAAACAATATCTCTTTGAGAGAAAGAGAAGCTAGGGTGGCTCGAATTGCTTTCTAGGAGGCTGTTGTAGCAACAACAAAGGAAGGAATGGTCGATAGTGCCAGGCTATCCATCCCAGAGCAAACCAGGGGAAATATCTTACCGAAGGCGTGGGAGCATAACATATCATAGAGTAGAGAAAGAGCTAAAGAGATGAAGAATTCTTGTGAAGAGACATTTGGCTTGATAAATAAAAATTTGTTGAACCTTGATAACGAATATAGTGCCGGGACACTGGGCAAAATTAACATAGCCAAACACCTGTTAGATATCAAGGAGAATGTTGTAAAGGAACAAGCTGAAATATCCCAGCTGAGTCAAGTTGAATTTTCCCAAGTGGACATATGGTTAATAAAACCAAGTTTACAATTATGGTCCATCATCACAAAAGACCGACAAATTGGAAGACGATTTCCATAGTTGGCGAAGAATTGGTACACTTTTGAGGCAAACAACCAAGCAGAGTGCTCCAAGTTGATAACCCAGTTGATTGAAAGGTGTGTCAGTTGCGTTGAGTAGGGGAAAGGGCAGGCTTCTGGTGTTAAATGATGACAGGCGGTATTCCATTCTATTTATGGGTACAAAGGAACAAAGAGAGGAAGGCACTCCGCCTGCATGGAGGAAGACAAAGAGCAAGGAAATGAAACGCTTCATTTCCTCATTTGTAATCAAATGCTTCTAGAACGAATGGAATTTGAAGTGTTTTTTAAGCTTGTATAAATATGCATTTTGAAACGAAAGAAGGGGCTTTTTCTTTCGACAGATTGTAATAGAGAAAATTTTCCTTTGCCAGGATTAATACAAAGTGAATTGAAGACTCCATATTCTATCAAGATTGAGTTATGTGTTTTCCTCTATTATTTCATACTTCATGTCATTTTTATTTACATCTTTGATGAATGCTTTAACTGCAATTTAGTACAACTTCTACGGTGGCGATCGGGTTTTAGTTATCTAATTATTTACAGCTTTTCCTCTGTATCGGCTATTAGCAGGTACAAGACCTGTGAATTTCTTAGATCTCTATCTTTTATGCTTCATTAAAGTGTTTCCTTTCTTTTCCTTCTTCTGTTACAGCGTGATATTCCTTTTGAATTGATGCCTCACATTGTCTGACAGCTCTATTTTTTCTTTTGTTTCATACTCGGTTTCAAATATTAACTCAGTTACGGAAAATGACCTTCGATTTTGTTTAAACCATTTAAGAACAAGTGGAAGTTAGACATAGACAGCTTAGAAATCAGCCATAGTTTCTCTTCCAGTTGTTTTCTCCTTTCCATATATTTACCCTCTTCTGGATGCCTAGACTCTATACTTCGTAGCCTTAAGTACATACTCTGGAACAACAGGGATAACCCTCTAGCTATGAACCTTGCTTTATATTTTTCCACGCTTCCGCATGTTGCATGTTTGATCTTATAGACCCATTTTGAAGTCACTATTGATTTTTCTTTAGGTCTAGGCACAATTTCCCATACATCATTTTTCATGATGGACTAGTGTTCTTCTGTCATGGCTTATTTCCATTGTTTCTTTTGATTTTCCTCTTTAAATGTGGTGGGTTCTTCATTTAGAATCTTTGTCATACATGTTGCATAGCTGGAGAATCTCTTGGGATTTTTTCTTTTTCTGAAGGTGCCACTTGGAGCTTTGAGTCTTTTTGCTTCTTGTACGGTAGCTTCAAGCCAACCTGGACGTTTCTTGGTTTTGGGTACAGTGTCCAATTCAATAGTTTCACATGGTTGCATTGGATGATCAAGTTGTCCTATTTCTTCATTCTGACTTTCTGGAATACATGTACTTTCTTCATTAGGCTCTTCATACTCTTCTTCTTCTATAGTTTCTTCTATACATTTATTGAAAGCCATATTTTCATTGAAGGTTACATCTCTGCTGACTTCAACCTTATGTTGTTCTGGGATATAGATTTTGTAGGCCTTGGATGATTCACTGTATCCCATGAATATTCCCTTCTTTCCTGAGGGTTCTAATTTCTTCCTTTTATCCTTGGGGATGTGAAAGTAAACAAGGCATCCAAATATTCTTAAGTGTTCCACATTAGGTTTCTTTCCTGAGAAGGCTTCTTCTGGAGTCATATCCTTCAATATGCGGTAAGGACTTCTGTTCTGAACATATATTGTTTGCATGATTGGTTCTCCCCATAGATACATAGATAAACCTTGATCGTTCAATAGTACCTTCACAGTTTCTTCAATAGATCTGTTCTTCCTTTCTTCTACCTCATTTTGTTGAGGATTATGAGGAACAATTATCTCCCTCCTAACCCCTATCAATTTGAAAAAGGCAACATATTCCTTGGATGTATATTCTCCTCCATTATATGTTTTCAAGGTCTTGATTTTCTTGTTTGTGAGGTTCTCTATCTCTACTTTGAATTCTTGAAACTTGTTGAAAACTTCGTCCTTTGTCTTCAAGAGATATAACCAAGTCTTTCTTGAGTAATCATCTATAAAGATTACATAGTAAAGAGAACCTCCTAGAGATTTGACTAGCATCGAACCGCAAACATCTGAATGTATTAGATCTAGGATTTCCTTAGATCTATTATTCTTGCTTGATAATGGTTTCTTAACATTCTTAACAAGAGCACATCCTTTGCAAATTCCTTCATGTGTAGACTGTAGTTTTGGTATTCCTTCAACCATATTTTTGACGAAGGGTAATGCTTGATAGTTGATATGAGCATACCTTCTATGCCAAAGTTCATTGGGATTGACTTCATCATGTACAAGGGCTTCATCATTTTGTTTTAGTAGTCTGTATAGTTTTCCTTCACGGGTTCCAATAACTCTAGCATTCTCTATGTTGGAGTCTCTAGGCCAAGATAATACTTTTTCATCTGCAAAGGCTATTATGTTTCCTTTGTATTCTAGGAAAGATATGGATACAAGATTCTTTTCTAAACCAGGTACATATAATACATTTCTCAAATCAACATTGTTACATGTTTTCAATTTGACAGAGGCTTGACCAATTCCTTCAACTGGGTAAGTGTTTTTGTCTCCAAGTTCTACCTTGTACGATGTCTTCTTTTCATTTAGATTGGAGAGTTTGTATTGGTCTCCTGTCATATGCCTGGAACCTCCACTGTCAATTATCCACATGTCATCTTCAACAGTTCCTGTGAGCGTTGAGTAGTGTAGATGATTCATCTTTTCATTCATGATTTCTGTTGACTGATAACTGGTCAAGCTTTGAATCAAAATCTCAATCTTGATGTTTTTTCCTTCTGAGAGTGGCAAGAGGTGCGTTGGACTAAGGTGCACTAGAAAATATTCTCCTTAAGTAAGGTATTCCATCATAAGGTGCTAGACAAGGGTTTTAGGTTTTCTGCAACTGCACCTGCTAGTAACCCTAACATAAGTTCTTTAGTAACTGCACTTGCTAGAAACCCTAGCAACAGTTCTTCAACAAGCTTGATAACTTTATGGCTTAGCTTCCTTCCAGTGGTTAGACTGAACGAAGGAGGCTTGGGCCCATAACCTGTTAGTAAAGTGGGTGTGCTCGTTTAACCATAGGCAATATAGCAATATTGTCACCCAACCATAGGCACTAATGCCACCCCCGATCACCTTGACCTTGACAGAGAGAAGAATTCTGGCAGCAAACCAATAGCCAACCAAGGCCAAGAAAAGATAACCAAAACTGATCAAAGAGTCCAACCCAGAAAAATTGAAAATGCAAATTGCAGGACTGCAGCAGCAGCTGCTCCCCAGACTTGCGCACAACTGGACTTTTGCAGTGCGCACAAGTGGATTTATGTAATTCTGAGAGATCTGGCTCAAATGAAGACTGGTGTCCTATATTTAAACTACTTCTGCCAGGCTGTCTAGGCCGACTTCTCTTTCTGGGTACCAAACACTTAGTATATAATATTGTTTTTAGCCAACTTCTCTTCTAGAATTATATCCAAGTCTTTTCTTACTTCCATAATATTCTAATCTCGTCAAAGGTCACAAATGGAGGTTAATACCTCCAGCAACTACCATAATATCAACAATTGTCAACTTCTAATTCTTCTATTTGGAAATCCAAAACTAAAGAAACAATCTTGTATTCAATAGGCATTACGATTTTTGTCTGTAAATTAATTGGAAATGGGTTTCACTTGTACTATTATCTGTAGTGGTTATATTAACTTATAAATCAAAATTTAATTGGATATGTCATTTGTGTGGATTTTTATTGATAATTTTCATAATTATTTTGACCATATTTTTATCTGTAGATTCAACTAATAAGCCATTACCTTAGGATAATAGGTAAAATGAATAATCTATTGTAGCAAAAAAATGAAAGCATGTCCCGTAGGTGATGAGGGATTAATAGGGCTAACAAAATAAAAACTCTATTTCATAAGACCAATGGGTAGGACAAAAGGAAATGGAAAAGAGGAAATTGAGTGTTGGTGTTCTTTGCAAACTCTAACAAACTAGTAACAATATCTAACAAGTTCACCCCAATAAACCAATATGTAAGATTTTATGTGTAATGGCATTGGCAACAAAATCCCTACCACAATTAAAAAAATTCCAAATACTAGAATGAAGGGATTTTAGAATTTTTTGAAAGCTTCTTAACTAACACAACATAAAAATACGCCATCAATTTTTTTCTAAACATATAGTTAATTATGACATATTTCAAAACTTCTAAGTGTAGTCTTTATTATTTGTTTAGTTTTAAAAGAAAAAGACATTGAACATTTTGTAGATGGTATTTAATATTTGCATACCATGGATCATTGGCAATATCCAGGTCAATCTCTTCATCTATAAGAAATAAAGTAGACAAAGACCTGTAATTATTGAATTCATAACTACATTGTGCATTTTAAGTAAGGTGAAGAGTCGGATCTTTACCTTTTATAGTTTTAGAGATAGAAATTTCAAGATCATCTTCATGAATTTTGGCAGGTCAATTTTCCAACTTATCAAAAATATAAGTTTGAGATAACAAACATTTAACAACAAGTAGGGAATCTTTTACCGTTGTTTCCCAAGAACATAGTGATGAAACTTGTCAAGAGCCCTCACTAGAGAGACCATGTTTCTATAAGAAAGTATAGTTGCATTCATGATCATCGAGACTTTGGCTCATATATGCTATAGGTTTCTCATGGCCTTCCAAAACATTATGCAAAAGAGTAGTTGATATGGTATACTTGGTAGCATCGATATAAACACAAAAATCTCTTGTAAAATCAAGCTTAGTGAGAACATGAACTAAACAAATGGCATCTTTTATATATTTATAGACATCTCCAATTTCTTCAGTCTAATGAAATTCATTTTCTGTCTTCAATATATTATGAATAAGCTTGACAATTTTTGCAAAATCATGAGCAAATCTATGAACAATATTATTTTTTTCAATAAAAGACCAGATCTCTTTTTTAGATGTCAGAAGGGTAGTCTGTGTATCATTGAAACATGATCAAAGTAAATGTTAATGCCAATGTTAGAAACAATATGATTGAGCATGTTCCCAAACTTAAAACTATTAGACTTGTATTATCCACTACTATTGAATCTCAATGCCTTTGAAAATTTTCCATTGTGCATTCCAACAAGAGCTTTGCTCTCTTTGAAGTTTCAAAAACTTCAAATTTCTTCTCAAAAAGTAAATCCACACCTTCATGCAATCATCTAATTAGAGGAAATTTGAGGCACATATCTTATAAGAAAATATGTTATTGTTGACTTGGAAAATGCCACCTTGGTGAAAATCTTGGGGAGATCACCTTGGGATATGAAAAATATCACTAGAATATTTTATACTATCACTACTTCCACTTATTAAAATAATAAAATTCCACACTAATTAAGCTCATAGTGAGGTCACTTTGGAATACAAAAAGTATTTTTTTTATTGATAATGAATTGAAATGAGAAAATAATAAATGATAGATAATTATAATGAAATAAATTTTTATTGGATGTTTTAAATTATTTATTCTTAATTTTTTATATGTTTTGTGCATTTTAAATTTATTTTTAAATAAAAAAGTGTACCATATTTGTTAAAATATTATTTTTATCATGAAATAATTTTTCTAATAATTATTTTAATTGGATGTTTTAAAATATTTTTTTATTAATTTTTTATATGTTGTGTATTTTAATTTTATTTATAAATATAAAAGTGTATATATTTGTCAAAATATTGTTTTTCTTTTGAAAATATAAAACAATCATGCATAATCATAAAAGGTTCATAAAACAAAGTTGTACATCTCTTTGGGATTTTTCCAATGCTTCCAATAACACCCAAAAGGGAGGACGTAGTAAAACGTTACAACAAAATTACAAAAAATTACATTCATTGTCGAAAGTCATTTTTATAAAAAAAATTATAAAACCAAAAAGAATCTATGTAAAAACAATAAAAAACCAACACCAAACTTGTAGAACTCTTCGAAGTATTTCCAATGGTTTAAAGAGTGCTCAAAACAAAGATCACAATGAAAATTTATGACAAACTTTCCAAAATTTTCCTACATACAATACATTTAGAGGATGATATTTTTAAATTATAAATAATATCATATAAACTTTATAAAAAAATTAATACTACATCATTTATTATATGTTCATCATATGTGATATCTATTATTATTGTGCATTGTGTGCACGAATATAAAATTCTTGTTATTATTTTGAACCCTTACTTCTTAACTCTACATTAAACTAGCTTACATGGCAAACATCATCAATGGAGAAATACGTATTGACCTTCACTAGATAATATTGCTTTTTGTGATGTGGAATATGCTCTTATTACTCTATATTTTCCTTGGGGGGGGGGTAATTTATCTCCAAATTTCCTCTAATTGAAGGTCATAACGTACAACTTCCCTCAAACAAAGGATCTATTCATGGATCTGCACAGGTCAATACATACTAGCTCCAATACTGACTTTACATGCCACACCTTTCTAGTTGGTAATGTTTTCTGGCCAAGAATACAATCTTCACAAGGCTCATTAAGATTTTGTTTGTGGAAGTCCATGCACCCTGTTTAACTTATGCAATAAAGACAAATTAGAGAAGTTCAAATATTCATACCTCAAATGCCACACTTTGATTGAATTAACTATTGCTATCAATGCACCTTAATACCCAATCTTGGCATCCAATCAAAATAAACCATCTTCTTCATAACCTCATGCTATGAGTGCATACCCATTCAAAGTGTCTTTTATGAAACACACACCCTTTTCAAATTCAACTTTTAGTTCAATTTATTCAAATGATTAATAGCTAGAATATTATTCTTTAAACCTAGTGTACAAAACTTCTCTAATGTCATGTGATTCCCCTTTATGTAATAATTTGAGCACTTCACCTTCATGAACAATATTCAAAGTTTTTTGAACTCCAAAATTGATATCTCCTTGATCATATGGTTCAAACCAATCACACCTCCTTGTTATATGTCTAGTCACATTAGAGTCAATGTACCAAGCATCTTTGACAATCTTTGTCACAGCGAATGAAATGATCAATGTGCCCTAATTAGTATTCACGTTTGAGTTATTTTATGTTAGATTGGAAAAACGGTTCTTATTATGCTCCCACTTGCACTTGTAGTACTCTCGTGCATAATGTCCTTCTTTGTTATAGTAGTACATTTTTTCTCTAATATCTTTCAACACTTTTTAAATTTTCTTCACTGGGGTTTGGTTGCTCAAATTTCTTACCTCTTGTTTGTTTTCATAGTGATCACTTGATTAAAACTTATATTTTTTAAATTATTCAAGCGTTACTCCTCACGAAGTAGCATGTCTACTCTTTACAAGATTTTCTACCTTGTGACCTTGGGTCTATGTCACAACAAATCATAATCATATCTAAAATATTGAACCCACCCTCAAAAATAAAAATCAATAAAGAAATGATTACTTAGAAGAGAGAAAGAAGGATCCTACACCTTGTATCCTAAGGTTTGATGAAGATCCTTGCTCTTGACCGTTGACTTGCTCCAGGTCTTTATCTCTACCAGCCTACAAAACAAACCAAGTAGATATTGCAACAAGGTAGTTATCAAATTAAATTATAAAATGCAATATGTAAATCTAGATATGTAAAGAAAATTCAACATACAATAACTAGTTAAACATAATTATATATAGATTTGAGGGAAAGAGAACTATTTTATTAATCAACATGAAGAGGTGAGTTACAACCTGATCCTAATTGATGGCACTTCCTTGAAACCATTCGCCCAAGATCCTCCACTGAACTCTTCAAGCATCAACTCATCAATGGAATACTTCCTCACATGACCCAGAAGTGATAGGAACACACCCAACGATCATATAGGAGAGAGGAAGAGATACTGGAAAGTAAATTTCCAGACCAAGGGATACTACCCAGAGATTCAGGGAATAAGGAAGCTTGCAAATTGCCAGCATGTTCTTGCACCAAGGTTGTCCTCCCTCATCTACACCCCCATAGGTGCTTATATACCACCATAAAGAGGTTGAGATGGTTACATTATGTTATGTACGGGAAATTTGAGGTTTAGGACCGAACAAATCCATAAACCCTACCCAAAGATACAAAATATTTTTATTTTTCACAAAATTAGGGGTGTACACAATTTGCACACTAGAAAATAGTGTATGTACGCGAGTTTCACATGGATGAATAACGTATGTACACACATTGCACATGGATGAATATCATATGTACACGAGTTTCACATGAATGAATAGCGTACATCAACAAATATACTATTTTTTAAGTTGATTTTGATGAAGGAGAGTGGGATTAAGGTTTGCAAGTTGACAAATGGACTAGTCCATCTCACAAATGCAATCTGGGGTGGAAATTTGTGCTATAACACTAGTGACATTGTCCCTATATTATCTAAGACATGTAAACTTGTCACAATAGGTTTAAACGCTTCAGTCAACCCATTGATTGTACAAAGTAACCAAATCCTTTGGATCCACTATTTCACCAACTGTGGCTAGATGATTATGCACACCCTGTGTGCAGGTCACATAATAAATAACATTCACCTTGTCACCAAGTTTCAAATCATACCATTGGTACACAAGTAGAGCATTTTCAATTTGTTCAAGGTCTCATCCAACTTATGCAACGTGCTCCATATAGCATGTGAACCCTTTAGGCTCCTAATGTGAGGAATGATATGATTCACTAAAACAAATTTTGACATAATGTGCATCATCATCACATGCCTCAAACTTGATCAATTCAACAACATTAGTGGGAGCAACTTCTTACCTTGTTTGTTTTCAATGACTTTTGTTTCATAAACACATTTTGTATACAAAACTTTCAAATAGAGCAATGTTTACCATCCAACTTGATGTCTAAGGTGTGCTTGAATATACCAACACCATTCTCTTCCTCACTTAACAATGTCCATACAATCACAAGAAATTCCCTCAGAATCAGACTCATCTCTAAATCACATTGAAGACACATTAATTATCAACTACAAATTCTTCATAATTGAACATGTCCCTAAGACCATGTTGGAAAGGAGGGGACACTAACTATATGGTTGTGTACAAGATGTAAGTTTGCACAACTTCACTCCTTTCTTGGGAAAAGGCTTACCATGTTCTACACACTTTGATAAATACACCTGATCTTTATCTTTTATCAACTATGATACCAATGTATTTTCGGGTTGCATACCTTTTTTCTACAATGTACAAATGTAACTGTGAATGTTCCAAACACAACACAAAAATATTCCTTTTGCAAAAGATGCAAATTCCTTCAATGCTCAATACTAGGATACAAACAACACCCTTGAGAATGTTTAAAAAATAGTTGCAACTAGGTTAATAAATCTCCCATATGCTAACACAATTTAAAATGAACTTAAAAGAAACGGTTATACAAATGTACCATTCATAATACTAGAAATAACTCATAAGATAAGATAGATAAGATGATTTATTAATGTCCACAAATGACCAAAAAATAGTTCAATGGGACTATATATTACAATTAGTGGCCACTAAGTACTGGGGGTATCTATTACATTCCTAGAGATAAAACATTATCAAAAGAGTTATCAAATACATTTAAATAAAGAGAAATGCAAGAGATAGGAAATCCCTATAATGTAGTAAGAGTTAGGCATACCCTAGCTCCACATCAACATCATAAATAGAAATAAAAGTAAATGAAGAGTAGGGAGAAGAGGCCTCCTTGTCCTCATCAATCAATGTAAAATGACTAATGAAAACCTTAACAATGTCATCCAAAGAGCGCCTTAAGTTGAGGACCCTATATTTACAATCCTTGAAGGAGTTGTAGAGCAAGAAGAGAAAAGAGAACAATGATAAGCTATGTATTTATTAAAATTTGAGCCCAAGGGGAAAAAACTCATGATGGTCAAGTTGCTCACATTGACTATGGAGGCCATACACCATAGTGAGTGGCTCCAACTCTAAGTTATTGTAAAAGTGGCATGTCTTCCAGTCATGCAAGAGGAATTTTGTTATCTCATAGACCGCCATCCAAATCACAAATGGGGGAGTCATATTCACATTCAGTACTCCCACCAATAGAGATAGGTGGAAAGGAGGATGTAGTGAACCTAAAGAAATCAGAGAATGTGCAAAAAATCCAACTCTCATTAACTAAAACACTACAACATGCATAATGGTGTTGCGCCAAGTACAATAATTCCTCTTGGTAATTAATCTCAATTGATTTACTTATAGTGTTAAGGTCACCACATAATAGATCTCCTTCAGTAGGTAGATTGTTAATACATCAATATGATAGGCTCCAAAAACCTATCACTTGTTGAAATAATGTAACTGCAAAGTGTATTCTAATTATTATTGTTATATTATTCATTAGATCAATCCCCTATTGTGGATTGATCATGTCGGCTATTGTAAAATACCAAATCCCCTTTTGCGGATTGGTCAAAACATAATTGTAATAGGCAGAATAAGAAGTCGGCCCCATAATATATTAAAGGTGGTTATAACCACCCAGAAGAAGAAGTCAGCCCTGCCAATGAAGAGACACATCCACATGTGCCAGATTTGTATAAATAAGGAAGCTAGCGCCTCATTCAATGGGAGAGGAATTTATGTATTTTTTTGAGTTATCTCTTGGCATTACATTGGCTATCTATAATAAGGAATTTTTGTTGGGTTTTCTCCCCCATGAGGGTTTCCCAGGATAAATGATCTGTCTCTTGTGATTGTGTATTTCTCAGTGATCCTATCTTATTCTATTGTTATATAGTGAATTGTAAAGAACTCTAATAATATCTTAAACCTTAACATGGTATCAGAGTTACGCTGAAGAGAGCATCTTTCACAAGAGAAAGTGAAAAATGTCACAGTTGTCGTACATGCAAATTAGGGATTTTTGTTGATGAATTATTTCAACCCCAAAACCATCTAGAGAAATGTGCCCTTCCTCAAGGATCACTTTGGCATCATTAGTGCAACTTTTCAGTGGCTATATCTCCCGGAAAGTGAAACCCTAGTTTCACAAAGTACCAGAAAACCAGAGTACCATAAGTACCAAAGTACCAAAGGTACCAGAAAACCAGAAGAACTAGTCCAGAAATCCACTAATCAAGTTTGAAGGCGTAAAAGTTGGATTTTCATATATATGACTGCACCAGCTTACTCGCCTCAACTCAGTGCATCTATCCCCTGGATCAAAATTTCAAAATTCAAAGTTTGAAAATTTAGGGTTTCCTCATAAAACCCTAAGTTGCAGTTGTAGTTGCAGTATCAATTGCAGTTGCAGTTGAAACCCTAATACCAGTTGCAGTCACCCTTGAAGTTCTTAAGAGTTGGTGATCATTACCACTACTAGCAGATGGTGCCTCTACCTGCAAGTGTCGTCAGAGGTATGTACTCACAGTTAAGCTTTAAAGAGTATTTGCAGGAGAAGGGATCTCTTTCCATAGATCCAGAAGGATCTCAAGATCCAACACATTCAGAGGAATAATGAAACCCAGGTGTGATTATTCTGATATGCATCTATTTGTTATGACATTATTTTGATCAGTGTTGCATGTTGTAGCTATGACTATCATTCTAACCTTTGATCAAAATTTGAGTCAAGGTATTAGATGGATTAAAAGTTGAGATCATAGAGTTTATCCTCTAACCCAACCTTCTGCCAAGATAGCATATTGTCTTAGTATAGAAGACAGGTTGAAGAAATCACTCATCATCTTGAGTGAAGGAGACTTGGAAGAAAATAAAACACACTCATTCTTGAGGACACGGCTCCAGGCTCTAGGTTTGATTAATCAAGTTGATAAGATTCAAAGGTACACATGACAAGTTGATGAATACCCCTTTACAAGTAACCACTATAGTTGAGATAATAGTCTTTGTAAAGTATTATACTTGATAGCATGTGAGCATATAGAGGTAAATACTTAATGTGATCATTTACCTGATACAACTAACACCTCCTCTAGGAGAAACCTCGTGTGTTAGTTCCAGGTTGCCATGGAGGAATGATCGATCACAACACTATAAGAGTGTTGACCTCATTTCGTAGTGTATATGTTCCTTTTGATTGTTGCTTCAGACAAGCCATGAGTGATAGCTCTAAAAAAGTTATTGTGATTATTATTCGTGCTATTGCTTTATTATCAAAAGGATATTATTCTTGCTTGTTGTTTTGTTGACCTTGTTTTAGGTCACAGGTGATAACCCTGAGAAAGTTATAGTGAAGGTTGTAGAAGGAAACATATTATATGAGACATGAAGAAGACTATGTACATGACCATATACACTCATGCACTAAAGAAGATGAAGAAGAAGTTATCTCTTGAGATTCAAAATATCTCATATGAAGATCGATTGAAAGGAACAAAAGGCTCCAAAGATGACCGAACATTAGAACGGGAAGCACATATCGTCTGAAGCCTGACTTTGTCTTCCATATTTAGACTTGGTATGCAACACCAAGTATACCCTGTAAGAGATGATGAAGTCCTTGTAGACTCAGAAGAAATCGAGAGTAAGCCCGATCTCAGAAAGGATTAGATGAAGAGACAACTTCCAGGACTGGAAGACAAATGTCATGAGAATACTAGATCGTAACTTCAGAGACTCCTAGGAGATATGAAATCACTAGGATGATTCACTTGTTTCAGTGACAAAGAAGGAAGCCAGTCAGAAAGACTAGGATATGAATTCTTCTATGAGAAAAGAAGTCAGTATTAACTTCCAATATTGATCTATATAGATCAAACGTGTTGCAAATGTACAAATCCTGATGTATGTCCAGAGGATTATCTCGGCAAAAGGGGAGAAGACTGTGACAAGAAACTTATTGAAGGAACAGTTCTAGTACTTATGAAGACAACCAGAACAACCATGATTCATATATAGTATGAGATGCAGGGGGAGTAATCCCCATATTTAAATTTGAGTGGCAGTTGGTGCAGTACATCAGTTGGGTCATGAAGACATGACTATGATAGAATTACCCCCATGAAAAAATAATATCTATCCTCAGTATCAGTTATTGAGCCACTCTCAGTTTCAAATGAAACTGTTTCCGTGATAAAATAAGAGTAGCTACTCTTATATTTTAGCATCCACAGTGAGAATGAAGTAGTCATTCTCAGCCTCAGAGTAGCTGCAGGTACAGAATCCCAAATTCCAAAAGGAACAGTTGCAAAGAGAGTAGAGGACACACTCCTAGACAGTAAGATAGATAGTGCCTTGCAGAAAGCACATAGAGTTAGCACATGATTGTGCAGATTGAGTTGCAATTGAGCAAGTGTACAAGATTGATACAATGTAATAAGAAAAATTGATTTGAAGATTGAAGATAGAAAGACTCATGTTGAAGCAAGCTGCTAGAGCTCGTTATTACAGAGGATAGACAGTTTTCTGACAAGCTTGGGCTTTACCAAGAGTAAAGTAGATCCTAACCTCTACTTCAAGGGTATGAATGATGAGTCGGTGATATTGTTGTTGTATGTGGATGACTAGAGAAGAAAATCTCATCACCGAATGTAAGAAAAAACTCACTTCAAAATTTGAGATGAAAGACCTTGGCCTAATGCATTATTTCTTAGGTCTTGAGTTGTGGAAAAGTCCAGAGAGAATCTTCCTTAACCAAGGGAAGTATGCAGTCGAAATCCTGAAGATATTCGACATGTTGGAGTGCAAGTCCATGAATACACCCATGGAAATGATGCTGAAGCTATTGGTCGACACTTCGTCAAAATTGATGGATGCCACACTGTATAGACAGATCATTGGATCATTGATGTACCTGACGAAACACCAGACCAGATATCTGTGCTTCCGTGAACACCTTGAGTCAGTTTCTGGTAGAACCCAGACATGTTCACCCTAGTTGTTGAAAAACATGTGATGAGGTACCTTAAGGGTACATTAGATTGTAGTCTCAGTTATGATGGAGATCATGATTTCACACTAAGTGGGTACACTAATTCAAATTGGGATGGAAGTGTCTCATATAGGAAGAGCACTTCAGGATGTTATTTCAGTTTGGGATTAGCCATGATCTCATGGCAGAGTAGGAAGCAATCCAACATTTCTCTCAGTACAGCAGAAGCATAATACATTATTGCATGTTCTGCTAGCTATGGCTTTGAAAGTTGTTGACCTGTCTATTCAACCTAGATATGGAAGAAAACACGATCCTATGTGACAACCAGAGCTGCATAAAGATGATAGAGAATCTTGTATTTCATGACAAGTCGAAGCACATAGAGATCTGATATCATTACATCCGTGACATGGTGCAGAGAGGAGCCATAAAGATCCAATATGTAGCACGGATGAACAATTTGCCGATGTGTTGACCAATCCTTTATCTCATGTAAATTTTGAGTACTTTTGAGATAAGCTTCGTATAGTCCGAAAGGACCTCTCTTGAAAGGGGGAGTATTGTTGTGTTGAGATATGCCAGCCTAGTATTGTGCTTCCATCTTAATTGTTGTGACATAAAGCTAGTCTAGTACTGTGTTGAAATATGTCAGCCTAGTACCGTGCTTCCAGCTTAATTATTGTGACGTAAAGCCAGTCTAGTACTGTGTTGAGATATGCCAGCCTAGTACTGTGCTTCCAGCTTAATTGTTGTGACGTAAAGCCAATCTAGTATTGTGTTGAGATATGCCAGCCTAGTACTATGCTTCCAGCATAATTGATGTGACGTAAAGCCAGTCTAGTACTGTGTTGAGATATTCCAGCCTAGTATTGTGCTTCCAGCTTAATTGTTGTGACATAAAGCCAGTCTAGTACAGTGTTGAGATATGCCAGCCTAGTACTGTGCTTCCAGCTTAATTGTTGTGACATAAATCTAGTCTAGTATTGTGCTTCCAGCTTAATTGTTGTGTTTTTATTCCAGCTTAATTTTTGTTTTGTGATTCCAACTTAATTGTTGTATTTTGATTCCAGCTTAATTTGTGTGGTGTTTCCAACTTAATTGATGTGTGGTATGTTATCTTAATTGATGTGATGATGTGTCAGCTTAATTGTTGTGACAATGTGTCAGCTTAATTGTTGTGATAATGTGTCATCTTAATTATTGTGATGATGTGTCAGCCTAGTGTTGTGTTGTTAGCCTCGTGCTGTGATGATGTGTTTCCAGCCTTTGTGATGTGATATTATTGCTTTTGATGTTGTATCAACCTCGTGTTGTGATGATGTGTTTCCAGCCTTTGTGATGTGATATTACTGCTTTTGATGTTGTATCAACCTTGTGTTGTTATTGATGATGAATTAGTGTTATACTAATCCATGTCAATGCAGTTGATGATGATGATGCCACTTCAGCCTCTTATTGAATATGATGATGATGATGCCACTTCAACTCCTGAGTCCTTGCTGAAGATGATGATGATGATATTATTTCATCTTTAATGTTGAAGATGATGATGATGTTACCTTAGCCTCATACCGATGAGGATGATGATGCTACACCAGCTCCATGATGTGTTGATGATGAGAAAAACTTCCAATGTTTTATAGATATGTCAGTCAGTGCTCCAAGATGATATTGATGATGATGTCCTCTCACCCACCTGATGTTATTGATGATGTTGTTCTCTCTCTCACCTAATGATGTTGTAGAATACCCTTCTTGTTAAGGGGGGGTGTTGAAATAATGTAACTGCAAAGTGTATTCTAATTATTATTGTTATATTATTCATTAGATCAATCCCCTATTGTGGATTGATCATGTCAACTATTGTAAAAGACCAAATACCCTTTTGCGGATTGGTCAAAACATAATTGTAATAGGAAGAATAAGAAGTCAGCCCCAAAATATATTAAAGAGGCCCCAGAATATATTAAAGGTGGTTATAACCACCTAGAAGAAGAAGTCGGCCCTGCCAGTGAACAAACACCTCCACACGTGCCAAATTTGTATAAATAAGGAGGCTAGCACCTCATTTAGACACACCCTCACTTGTTCATTTGAGGAGCAAGTTTTGGAGCTGCAGTTGGAGAAGAGACAGAGAGAGAGAGAGAGGCACATTCTTGGGAGAGGAATTTATATATTTGTTTGAGTTATCTCTTGGCATTGCATTGACTATCTATAATAAGGAAGTTTTGTTGGGTTTTCTCCCCCATGAGGGTTTCCCAGGATAAATGATGTGTCTCTTGTGATTGTGTATTTCTCAGTGATCCTATCTTATGCTATTGTTATCTAGTGAATTGCAAAGAACTCTAATAATAGCTTAAACCTTAACAACACTTACTCTCAACCTATCAAACATGCTAATCAATGTCTCTAACATTATATCATGTTGCACAAATGTGAATATATAGGTAATACAGTGATCAAGTTTAATTTTCAAACCATAACTACCTCAATGATTTATTTATTAAGGTTTACAAGATCAAGAGTGATATGGCTTGCTCCTAGATCTCCGAGTATCAATTTTGACTCTATCCACAAACTTATGTGTACAAATCATTCTCTTGATTATCAATACTGCATGATTTACTTCCAAGATAATGATGTGGCAAGGTCCATGCTCCTATGTAATTGATTTTCCCTAGTATGATGCAACAAACCTTTGTGCCAACAATTTCGTCGATCCCCACATGTTCAACAATGCCACACACAATTTTTTTATTTACATTACTAAAAATGTTTATAATTATTTTTATATTTAATGGCCCCTTGGAAATCCAATCTACCATTTACAAACCTTGAGATATTACTTATACTTCAACAAAATTTGAGAAATACTAAGACTAAAACGTGTATTACATGATAGAATATTCCATTACAATCTCCCAAAAGTACATTTAACATGGAAACAAATTGAAAACTCATAAGATAACTTGAAAGGTAAGAAACAATTTATTAATAGAGGATAAGATATCGAAGAGAAAGGAGGGATGAAATACACTTGCAACATCCCAAGTAATTCATGTTTTTCAAAGACAACAAAGAACGAATACATCAAATTAAGGTTGATGAAAAGAGAAGAGGAATATGTAATGTGTCATAACCAAAAGAAGGGGTTAAAATAAATGTTTGGTATTTTTATTGGGTGTAGCTATAAAATAATCTCAAAGTTTAAAAAGAAGTGAATATGTTAGAAAGTGGTTAGTGTTGGAAAAATTACTATTTTCGACACACTAGTTCAAGTAGGAGTTATGATGCAGGAGCATCCACGCGAGCATCTACGACTTCATCAAGCGAGCCAGCGCATGGAGTAAAGAACATACAGCTGGACAGCGCCATCACATACATTTTTGAATTACTTTGAAAAGATTGTTGCGTCGTCATTTGTATGAAGGCATTCATAAGAAGCGCACTCGTACTATATAATGGATAAGAAGGCATTTAATAGTTTTAATGCTGTTAGATAGAGATTTATTGTAGATTTGATAGATAGAGATTTCGAGAGGGAAAACAGAATATAGGCACCCTCCTTTGTATTATTATTCAATTAGCATCAGATTAGCAGAGAGAGAAGCAAGAAGAGCAAGCAGAGAACTGTTGAAGGATCCCCATGTACAGATATTGAATTAATAGTAAAGTTTGATTCAATTTCATGGCTGTGATTATTCTCTGTGTGTTGTTGATATTATGCGGTTGCATATTTGCTTCATGTTTTGCCTATTGTCTATATGTTGCATACGTGATTGCATATCAGGTTCGAAATCTGAGGGAATGAGAGAATGAGTTTCAATCGTTTCACTGTTTGAACCAGGAGATTCCTGCAAAGAGTGCAGTCGAATTCCTCCGCATAGAGTGCGTTGAGGAGGTTAAATAGTGAAGCTCTTATTCTCGTCGACCAGAGTCCTGCTGAGTTACTCGAGCCGCGCAGGTGAAGTGCAGGTTGAGTCGAAGTTTCAGAGGCAAACCTGAGAAGAGAAGAACTGGAGGGTCGTGGTTAACTTCCATGGATATGTTTATTTTCTGTGTGTTGTTAGCTTTATGCCTTTGCGTTTTTACTTCCTGTTACTTACTTCTTTCATATGCTGCTTATGTGATCTTATGGAAGAATTGAGGTCAGAGTGATTCTGAGTGAAGGATTGGTGAAAGCTCAGGAGGGAGAGTTCCTTACAAGTATTGTGGAACAAACCCAGGAGAAGCCCCGAGTGGGAGTAGTTTCGGAGCAAGAGGACTCTTCAAGAGGAAGAGAATCGACGACTTGAACTTCTTGGAGGAAGTAATCGTCAGGCGCAAGTAGAACCCCCTTGCCATCGCATATCGGCACATCGGGGTTGGCGAGTGCAGGAGTTGCATGCACGTCGATATCGCGGGAAGCGAGTTCCAATGTCCGTGGAAGCATCAACTTCCGGAGGAACACGTGGCACGAAATCTCGGGATGTCGGGTCTCGGGAGTTGAAGGGCAAGCAATTGGTCTCATCAGTCGCGAACTAGCGAGGGACAAGATAGCAATACTCGGGCATCGGCGACTCGGCCCTCGGAGGTCGAAGTGAAGTTGACCGGAACTCGAGAGAAGCGAAACTGCGAGATCGCGAGATTGTGAGTCTCAGCATCTCGACGTATCGGGTATCGGGAGTTGGAACCCCGAGTGATTAGCAGCGCGAGAGGCGAAGTCCCGAGATCCTTGTCGAGAAGAAAAGAGGATAGAAAGGAGTATCCTGTGGGTGACAAGAACTCATGAGAGGAGTTGGAAGAGCATTATTGTTCTTCGGGCCGAGGTTAGTGAAGGTCCTGGTGGGAGGTGGGTTGGACCGTGAGGGTTGCAGACTTCGCACCAAGTGGTATCAGAGCCGGGCTAAGAAGTTCTCTTTATTCAGGTAGCAGAGAGAAGAAGATACACCATGCCACCCAGAAGAGAGAGGCAGTCACCTGATCGAGAATACAGGGATGCCCGAAGAAGGGGTAGGCCAGCAGGGAATCCAGAAATGGAATGTCAAATACGAGATCTCAAGGCGAGACTCGAAGAGATGGAGACCACCCAAAGGCGTGGAGCTGGGATAGCAGAGTTCAACGATTCTGAGGTTGAAGAGGAAGCTGGACATGATGAAGGAGAGGTCTCAGCAGAAGATGCTTCAACCGAGTGGTTGATCAGAGCTATCTCCAGGATGAGCTCGAAGACTAAGATGGACATTCCCGTCTATGAGGGAAGTTTGAACGCAGAAGAGTTGTTGGATTGGATCCGAGCACTCGACACCTACTTCGATTACGAAGACATCGAAGAGGATAAGAAGGTAAGGCATGCCGTCACAAAGTTAAAGGGACATGCAGCCTTATGGTGGGACGAGCTGCAGGCGGACAGACGTTCCAAAGGAAAACAAAAGATCAAGAGCTGGGATCGGATGATCGCCAAGATGAAGGCGAAATTTATCCTGAGGGATTACCAGATCACTCTGTTCAGGTGCATGTAGAACCTGAGACAGAAGATGATGACGGTGAAAGAGTACACCGAGGAATTTTATAGGCTCAACATTCGAGCAGGTCACCGAGAGAGTGATGACGAAAAAGTGGCGAGGTATCTGAATGGTCTCAGGTATGACATTCAGGATCAATTGAGCATGGTTACCATCTGCACAGTTGAGGATGCGTACCATATGGCTCTAAAAGCCGAGGAGAAGCTAAGTCGCAAGCAGGGCCAGCGAGGGCGAGGCAGAAGCCAACCTAGAGGCAAAGCAGTTGCCCAAGAGAGAATGCAGAAGCCCAAGGAGGATTGGAAGAGGCCTCAGGGAAAAGCTGAAAGAGGAGGAACCTCACAGCAGAGGCAGCAAATTTCCGAGCCGAGGAGACGACAAGATGATCAACAAGGAGGATATGCTGATGCCAACACTTTTCCTCGTACCCGAGGTAGAGGAAGAGGTCGTGGAGGAATTATCACATGTTTTACATGTGGAAAAGACGGACATAAAGACGTTGACTGTCCAGACAGGAAGGCCGACAGAAGTGAAGCTCACATCACTGAGGCGCAGGGGCGTGATGATGAGGATGCTGACAGCAGAAGATCGCTTGGAATGCATAAGATCCTTTTGACACCTGAGAAAGAGGTGGACAGCTCAGCGCAAAGGAGCAGACTATTCAGGATGGCTTGCACAGCTAAGGAAAAAAAATGCAAAGTCATCATCGACAGCGGGAGCACTGATAACCTCGTTGCGACTGAGATGGTGGAGAAGCTGGAGCTGGAAACAACTAAGCACCCGAGTCCATATAAAGTCTCATGGTTATAGAAAGGACACCGGGTAAGTGTCACTAAACAATGCTTAGTTAAATTTAAAATTGGAAATTATCATGACGAGATCCTGTGTGATGTTATTCCCATGGAAGTATGTCACATATTGTTGGGTAGACCATGGCAGTATGATAGAAATGTTGTTCATGATGGGAGAATGAACACATACACCTTGGAAAAGGATGGGAGACTCCATAGTTTGCTTCCGATAAAAGATAAAGAAGTGAAACCGGAAGTGAGCAGCATGATACTTCTCATGAGTGGGAAGGAACTTCTCACAGAGATGGAGAAGGATGAGGATCCACAATTCTTTGTTGTCAGGAAACCAAGAATTGTTCTGACAAGCACAAGAGTGGACGACTTGCCAGAAGAGATTCAGGAACTGCTTGGAGAGTTCGCTGATATCATCGTGGACGAACTACCTCGTTCGTTGCCACCGATGAGGAGTGTGAGTCACCACATTGACCTCATACCCGGAGCAAGTCTACCAAATAAGGCAGCGTACAGGTTGACACCTCAGGAGAAAGAGGAGGTCAAGAGGCAGGTACAGGATCTGCAGGACAAAGGACTAGTGAGAGAGAGTCTGAGTCCATGTGTTGTTCCGACAGTACTGAGTCCGAAGAAGGATGGAGGCTGGAGGATGTGTACAGACTCCAGGGCGATAAATAAAATCACCATCAGGTACAGGTTTCCACTGCCGAGAATGGACGACTTGATGGATTGCCTGAGCGGGGCAAATTACTTTTCCAAGATAGATCTCAAGAGTGGATATCATCAGATCCGGATGAGAGAGGGAGATGAGTGGAAAACAACGTTCAAGACAAACGAGGGTTTGTACGAATGGTTGGTCATGCCATTTGGGTTGAAAAATGCGCCAAGCACATTTATGAGGCTGATGAATGAAGTCCTACGGGAATTCATTGGCAAATTTGTAGTTGTATACTTGGACGACATACTGATTTTCAGCAAAACCAGGGCTGAGCATCTAAAGCATTTGGCCATTGTGATGAAAAGGCTACAGCAGGAGAAGTTGCTGATCAATTTGAAGAAATGCTCGTTTATGTAGACATAACTCATTTATTTGGGTTTTGTAATTTCAGCGAATGAATTGAAGATGGATCCTGAGAAGGTGAACGTAATCAGGAATTGGCCATCGCCAATGAATGTTTTTGAGGTAAGGAGCTTCCATGGTTTGGCAAGCTTTTAGAGAAAATTCATTCAAAATTTTAGTGGAATCAGTGCCGTAATGATGGACACTGTGAAAAAGCGGCATAAGGTTTTCCATTGGACGGCAGAGGCTGAACGGAGTTTCAATCTGTTGAAGCGAAAGATAACTGAGCAACCAGTGTTAGTGTTGCCAGATTTTAAAAAAACCTTCCAAGTGAAATGTGATGCCAGTGGGTATGCTATTGGAGGGGTTTTAAGTCAAGATGACAGACCTGTTGCATACTACAACGAGAAGTTGGATGATGCAAAGCTGAAATATTCCACGTACGATAAGGAGTTCTATGCCATCATACAGGCATTGAAAAAGTGGAGGCATTACTTGATACCCAAGGAATTCGTTCTATACAGTGATAATCATGCATTGCAGTTCGTGAGTCAACAGGAGAAGTTGAATCAGAAGCATGTGAAGTGGGTAGAGTACATGCATAATTTTACGTTTGTGATAAAGCACATTTCGAGGACTGCGAACAAGGTAGCTGATGCCTTAAGCAGAAAAAGTTTATTGCTGCAGGAATTCAGGGTCAAAACCTTGGGTTTTGAAAATTTAAAGGATATGTATGCAGGTGACGCAGATTTTGGCGAGGCGTACGAGGCAGCCGAGAACCCAGTTCTCAGGGATAGGAGTCTGTGGATTGACTACCTGATTCAGGATGGATTGTTGTTCAAGGGCAATCAATTGTGCATCCCAGATTGCTCTATGAGAGAGAATTTGGTGAAGGAGAAGCACAACGGAGGCTTAGCAGGTCATTTCGGACATGACAAAACATTCGCCAAGCTGAGCGAATCTTATTATTGGCCGGGCATGCACGCAGACGTAAAGCGGTTTGTTGACAGGTGTCGAATATGTCAACATGCAAAGGGCCGAAAGTAGAACACCGGGTTTTATCAGCCATTGCCTATACCAGAGAGACCCTGGGAGGCAATTAGTATGGATTTTGTTTTGGGATTGCCGAGAACGCAGAGAGGCGTGGATTCCATTTTTGTAGTAGTGGACAGGTTTTCAAAGATGGCACATTTCATCCCGTGTCATAATACCAGCGATGCAACCCACATCGCGAACTTGTTTTTCAAAGAGATCATGTGATTGCATGGATTGCCGAGAAGCATAGTCTCGGATCGGGACACGAAATTCATAGGTCATTTTTGGAGGACACTATGGAAGAAACTGGGGACTGACTTAGCTTTCAGTTCTGCTTACCATCCGCAGACAGATGGACAGACGGAAGTAGTCAACAGGAGCTTGGGAGACCTGTTGAGAAGCCTTGTGATAGAGCATCACACCAGTTGGGATCAGATTTTGCCACAGGCAGAATTTGCGTACAACGATTCCGTGAATCGGAGTACAGGAAAAAGCCCATTCCAAATTTTGTATGGGACACAGCCGAGAGGAGTTTCTGATCTCAGGGAGTCAGAACAGGCTGAAACTAGCAGCGCGAGGGCTGAAGAATTTGCTGAGGCAATGCAAGAACTTCACGCGGAGGTGAAGCAGCGACTGCAGAAGGCGAACCAAGAATATAAGTGCAGAGCCGATCAGAGGAAAAGGCAACTTCATTTTGAAGTTGGTGACATGGTTCTGGCGCACTTGAGAAAAGAAAGGTTCCCAAGGGCAACATATAACAAGCTCAAGATGAAGAAAATTGGGCCATGCAGAATCCTGAAGAAATTCGGGGAGAATGCATATGAGCTTGAGTTGCCAGAGGGCATCGGGATATCTCCGCTTTTCAACATTTCGGATTTATACCCATACAAGGCCGAAGATGCAGGAGCTGGAAGTGTTGAAGAACCAGTGATACAATGGCAGAAACAGTTGCTAGTTGCACAGAAGCCCGAGATGGAGTGCATACTGGATAAAAGAGTAGGCAGGAAGACCAGGAGAAAACAGTACTTTGAATACCTAGTGAAATGGAAAAACCACCCAGTGGAGGATGCCAGCTGGGAGACAGAGGCAGTTATACAGAAGCATGAACATACTGTGCAAGAGCTCATGGACAGGAGCCCATGAAATCTTTTTGAGCCGAGGAGTATGATGCAGGAGCATCCACGTGAGCATCTACGACTTCATCAAGCGAGCCAGCGCATGGAGTAAAGAACATACAGCTGGACAGCGCCAGCACATACATTTTTGAATTACTTTGAAAAGATTGTTGTGCCGTCGTTTGTATGAAGGCATTCATAAGAAGCGCACTCGTACTATATAATGGATAAGAAGGCATTTAATAGTTTTAATGCTGTTAGATAGAGATTTATTGTAGATTTGATAGATAGAGATTTCGAGAGGGAAAACGGAATATAGGCACCCTCCTTTGTATTATTATTCAATTAGCATCAGATTAGCAGAGAGAGAAGCAAGAAGAGCAAGCAGAGAACTGTTGAAGGATCCCCATGTACAGATATTGAATTAATAGTAAATTTTGATTCAATTTCATGGCTGTGATTATTCTCTATGTGTTGTTGATATTATGTGGTTGCATATTTGCTTCCTGTTTTGCCTATTGTCTATATGTTGCATACGTGATTGCATATCAGGTTCGAAATCTGAGGGAATGAGAGAATGAGTTTCAATCATTTCACTGTTTGAACCAGGAGATTCCTGCAAAGAGTGCAGTCGAATTCCTCCGCATAGAGTGCGTTGAGGAGGTTAAATAGTGAAGCTCTTATTCTCGTCGACCAGAGTCCTGCTGAGTTACTCGAGCCACGCAGGTGAAGTGCAGGTTGAGTCGAAGTCTCAGAGGCAAACCTGAGAAGAGAAGAACTGGAGGGTCGTGGTTAACTTCCATGGATATGTTTATTTTTTGTGTGTTGTTAGCTTTATGCCTTTGCGTTTTTTCTTCCTGTTACTTACTTCTTTCATATGCTGCTTATGTGATCTTATGGAAGAATTGAGGTCATAGTGATTCTGAGTGAAGGATTGGTGAAAGCTCAGGAGGGAGAGTTCCTTACAAGTATTGTGGAACAAACCCAGGAGAAGCCCCGAGTGGGAGTAGTTTCGGAGCAAGATGACTCTTCAAGAGGAAGAGAATCGACGACTTGAACTTCTTGGAGGAAGTAATCGTTAGGCGCAAGTAGAACCCCCTTACCATCGCATATCGACACATCGGGGTTGGCGAGTGCAGGAGTTGCATGCACGTCGATATCGCGGGAAGAGAGTTCCAGTTTCTGTGGAAGCGTCGACTTTCGGAGGAACACGTGGCACGAAATCTCGAGACGTCGGGTCTCGGGAGTTGAAGGGCAAGCAATTGGTCTCATCAGTCGCGAACTAGCGAGGGACGAGATAGAGATACTCGGGCATCGGTGACTCGGCCCTCAGAGGTCGAAGTGAAGTTGACCGGAACTCGAGAGAAGCGAAACCACGAGATCGCGAGATTGTGAGTCTTGGCATCTCGACGTATCGGGTATTGGGAGTTGGAACCCCGAGTGACTAGCAGCGCGAGAGGCGAAGTCCCGAGATCCCCGTCGAGAAGAAAAGAGGATAGAAAGGAGTATCCTGTGGGTGACAAGAACTCCCGAGAGGATTTGGAAGAGCATTATTGTTCTTCGGGCCGAGGTTAGTGAAGGTCCTGGTGGGAGGCGGGTTGGATTGTGAGGGTTGCAGACTTCACACCAAGTTAACTAACTAGTTCTATTTTAGACTTTTTATTTAGACCATCATTATTATGTATGCATGCATTCCTAAGGAAAGCTAATTGTTTGACTGTTTTTCTTCATTATGGAATGTTATTTCCTATATATGAGTGTATTCCACTCATTCATTGTATCATATTGATCATCATTGTATCAATTATTCATTCATTGATCTGCTCATTCGAGTAGTGTGAATATATTTTCTCATTCTTCCATATTGAATATCTCATCCTTTCTTGATTAGATTTGTTTGTATTTGCTTTAGCTATATCTCTTGTGTAGGTTTCGATGAAACATTGACATGGTATCAAAGCTAATCTTCTTGGAGAAAGTAAGAGAATAAGGAAAATCAGAGTTTTGTCGAGCAAAATCCGTGCAAAAGACAAAGGTATTTCTCCCAAAATATTAACTTTCTAAGGAAATGGCCCACTAGATAAGTAAATAAACACATTCTACAAGTGAGTTTTCAACCGTTTGGCGAAATTCCTCACCGTTTTCTTAAAAATCGATTTGCAAAATCATCACCTGAAAAACTGACACGGTTTCTGATCCGAGAAAAATTTGTGCCACTCCAATCCCCATTTCTCCCAAAATATTAATTTTTTAAGAAACGATTTGGTGTGAAGGTAAATCAACTCATTTCATACGTGGGTTTTCAACTGCTTGATGAAATTCCTCTCCATTTGCTTAGAAAGGAAGCTAGAAGATCGTCTCCTAAAACTGATACAAATTTTAGGGGTTCTTAGACATAGTAGGAGAGATGGATATGACACCTATTCTATAGTCAAACTTGGTGGTAATCCTCACACCATACAATTATTTTGATTGGAATCCCAAGGCTGAATTCCAAATCAGAAGGAAATGATTGTACAATTTGACGATGGGGACATAAACAAAACCTACATCAGCAATTGAGAAGACCAGATGGGTGAACCGAAAGGATAAGGCCATAGAACTTCTTCTTTAATTGATTTCATATGATTTATGGTTTCATGTTGCCACATGTAAGAATCCAAATGCGATCTGGACCACCTTGGAAATTTTGTTTGGAAAGCATGATCAAATGAGAAGTCATATGCTTGAGGTAAATTTGAATACCTTGGATCCTAAACGTTTTGATAATATACGAGATTTCTTTACTAAGTTTAAATATTTGATATTGAGATTAGCATATTGTGGTATTGATAAGTCTAAACAAGTGGACCAACTTATTCTAACAATCCTTGCCAAGCTAGGACTATAATATGATGTGTATGTTTCCACTTCCCATTCTAGCAGATATCTCATGGGAACAAATTGGAAGATGCTTACCATGGATCAATTCCCTGATTCTCTCACACATGAGCATGAAAAAATCATTCATATGGTCCTAATCAAGGATCCCAAAGCACATGCACTCACCATGCATGATGGAAAAGGATCATCCAAAAAGAACAGAAATGAGAAACAGAACGAGGAGGGATATTCCTTACCCTTCAACGATTCTTCGGGGTCCAAAGACTCTTCAGATCCCAAGAAGAAGAAGGGAAAGCAGTGCACTTACTGCAATAAACCAAATCATGAATAATCCACATGCATGAAGAAGCGAATCGATCTTATGGCACAGGTACTTCAGCAGAACAACCTTGGAAAATTCATTCCAGAAGGAGTCAAGAAGCAAAAGGAAGAAGATCATGCTCCTAAGAAATGTAACCATCATGCTCTTGTTGCAATTAATTCCTCATATGATTCATGTATTATATATTTTGGCACATCGCATCATATGGAAGCAAAAGAAGAAGTTTTCACTTCTTTGAGTTCATTCTCAAGACCCCCTATTCTCATGGGGGATAATACTCTAGTAGTAGTAGCAAGAGAGGGGAGAGTGGAAATCCATAATGATAGTTTTGAGAATGTTTTACATGTTCCAAATATTTCTATGAATCTTCTCTCATTTTATCAGATCACTCAGAGAGGTAAAAATGTTGAATTTACATCAGATTCAGTTTATATAATTGACATGCATGATAATTCCATTATTGCAATTGGTGAGGTGGATCACAAATCAAGGTTGTATAAGTTCACTAAGTTTGTTGACGATGACTCATATTTACTACTTACACATGAGGATCTTACTTTTCATTCACCTCCAGTGCAACATACAGAGACTCTTGTGCTTCCATTAGTTACAGACATCAAAGATAATTCCATACACTCAGATTTTGTACATGGAATAAGCAGTTAGTACAGCCAAATAAGAAGCCAACATCAAAGCTTCAGCAGATTCCCAAGAGGGAACAATTCACACTTCAGGAAGAAAGTGTCCTTGTAGGGAATCCATTAGATTCGAGGAGGACTTGATCTCATCATGAGGAGCCTTCTCATGTACTTTTATCCTTTGAACCAGCGATGTCCATGCATTGTTATATGGTTCAATCTTTCGATCCAAAAACCTACAATAAGGTTGTGGGAAATCCTTTATGGGAAGTAGCCATGCAAAAGGAATATGACTCACTCCTAGAGAATCAGACTTGGGATTTGGTTCCACTTCAACCAGAAAAGAATATTTTCAGGTGAAGATGGGTCCACAAGATCAAGAGGTACAAGGCTAGACAAGTTTCCAAAGGACTTCATTAGATCCATAAATATTTCTACATCTTTACGAATACTTTTAGTGAGAATAAGTTTTAGACTTTGTGGGATCGTCTTGGAGTGAAGAACACAGTTTCCTAGCAGTTGTCTTTTCTTCTTTTGATGCATTGTCTTTTGAGAGGAGTTTTGTTCCCACGTGGTTTTCCCTTTTTCCTCATTTTTATTCAGTGTTCATTAGTTGCATTGTACATGAGTACCTAATATGGCCTAGTTGTCGGGACTCATTTTTAATCCATAGTGATGTTAAAGGGGGGTGTTGGAGAAATTGATGTTTTCGACACACTAGTTCAAGTAGGAGTTAACTGACTCGTTCTATTTTTGACTTTCTATTTAGACCATAACTATTATGCATGCATGCATTCCTAAAGAAAGCTAACTACTTGATTGTTTTTCTTAATTATTGAATGTTCTTTCCTATATATGAGTGTATTCCACTCATTCATTGTATCAATTATTCATTCATTGATCAGCTCATTGGAGTAGTGTGAATGTATTTTCTCATTCTTCCATATTGAATCTCTCGTCCTTTCTTGATAAGATTTGTTTGTATTTTCTTTAGCTAGATCTCTTGTGCAGGTTTTGATGAAACATCGACAGTTAGTACCTCTCAAATATAGAAATTACGAAAGTAAATAAACTCCAGATTAAATATAGGAATTGAAAATTAAATAAAAAATTGTATAGTTTGTCATGTCAATAAATAATTTTTTCAATAAAAATATATAAAATTAGTCACATCAAAATCAAAATATCACACAGGAAGTGACAACAATATTTTTTTTGTTTTTTAGTGAATTTTTTTTTTATTGCATGTGAAAGTTGCCACATGGCACTTTTAGAAATTTCATATTAAATGTTTTTAATTTTGTTTTACATGTTTTAAAAATAAAGTTACACTCTCAGGATTTATGTGTCCCATCTATAATCTCTTTGACTAATCAAAAAATGGAATGAGTGAAATTTAAAAAATCAGAAATTATATTTATCAATTTAATAATCTGTTTTTTGAAAACATTGAAAAACTTCATAAAAAATTATAGCATGAAATTGAACTAATGCAAAGTCAAACCACTTTGACTTACAAATGAAAAGTATACTCATTTCTCTCATAGGGACTAAAAAATGCATACTCTATATTTGTAGTTGGACCTATATTAATATAAATATTTTTATTCTAAGTCAAAATGCTAACGACAACCCCCGGATGGGGTGTTATGTATGACGTCATGAGCATGCACTTGGAGGGAGTGCAACCAACCACTTGGCAGCTCGAGCTCCCAGATGGGCGCATGGAGGGTGCAATCCCATCTCTTCCGAGGCTCGTCTACTATGTGCATGCAGTGTCTAGAGCATGTAAAGGGTAAGAAGTTGTTGGTGCGTAGTACAATTGATGGGCAGGGGAATTACTGCAAGGTCATTCCAACAATTATGACATTTAATTTGCACCATCAGACAGGTTGTTCCAAGATGACCTCATCCCGGGCTTGGAGACAGTTTCACAATGAAATCTTGGCCCTGTTGTTTATTCCCATTAACATCCGTTGGTAATGGATGGTCACAACGATGGCCCCCCTACCCATCGTTGTTGGAATTCTTCCTTCCTTGATGCCACTCATTCTATAATGGGTGCATTCTCACAGGGGTAGGGGGTCTCATCAATGGA
The DNA here is from genome assembly GCA_009831015.1 of Picea engelmannii. NCBI lineage: Eukaryota > Viridiplantae > Streptophyta > Pinopsida > Pinales > Pinaceae > Picea > Picea engelmannii. The sequence goes on from ML793690.1 coordinate 67,285, forward strand.
CTGGTTTGCAACTCGGTGATATGATGCCTTCTCTCGTTCACATGGAAAAGGTGGCTAATGCGACCCAGAATGATGTTGTGAGTGGAGATCTGGAATTCTGGATGATGCTCTGGTATGGGGGTGTAGGGTGGAATGGTTTGAATAAGGTAATGGGATCAAGGGTGATGTCACTCAAGTGGTCAAGGCATCGTCACTAAAAGGCATTGTTCAAAGTGATGTTCCTAGTGAGACCGAAGTCTTGAAGGAAGGCATCCCACCCTCTAAGCCCTTGAAGTTTTCGTCAGAGGATAGATGCCATGGTGACACGATGTGTTAGGGGCCTAACCTCCCTAACCCCTCACGTAGGTAGAATAATATATTTCCATGTAACAAAGGCCAACATTAGTTAATAAGGCCTATTTAATAAATATGAACAAGTCAATGTAAGAATACCTAGTAGAAGCTTTCGCTTCTAGAAGGATTTTCTGCTAGAATGATCTTTAGAAGATAGAATTAGTATAAATAAGAGTACGAGGCATGAGAAGTCTTTGCCTTGAGAATTATTGTAATAGAGATCTGCTTTGTTGGAGGTTTCCACCTCGAAGAGGAAAGTGAACATTGCTTTCTCTGAATAAAGGTATCATTTATGGTGTTTCTCTTCTCAATATTTTGTTGTTGCATTGATATCTGTTGAATATTCATGTTTTTGCCTATTTTATTACATTTGGTACCTTACAAGTGGTATCAGAGAACTTTCCTTGGTAGGAATTGTGGGTTATTTTTTTTTTCAGAGTAGAGACATGTTCTGACGTCTTAAAACTACAATGATTTGTCGTTCAACGCATAAATCTACGGTCGGGGAAGCATACATGCGAGAAATACAAGAGGTTTTTAAGCTCACATTGTTGGACACCCTTGTAACCCATGTTGGTACCCCTTTGAGTGGTAGCGCATTAGACAGTACATGTATATAGATTGGCCTAGGTATCTTGAAACTCGTTATAGATCAACGGATTGATCGTTTGACTGCTATAGTGCCACCGAGAACAACACTTGGGAATACACTCTCTAGTACCTGGGTAATCGAGTAGTACAACTAAGGGTATGGTCTAGCTATGGCACAAGGAAAGCCCTTGTTTGTAGGAACCCTTAAAATCCCTAACCCTTGGGACATAAACAAAGCAAACAAGAAACATACAAAATATATTGTCGTACAATATTGCCTCTTTCATTCTGGTTGCGAAATTACTACATATTTTTTCCTGTTAAGAAATTGGGCATTTCGACATTGCAATATTATTCAAAGCAGGGTGTAATTCTGTAGTAAAGAAAAAAAAGTTTGGGACCTGCCCGCACCTTTATTTCAGATCTATCCTATTGAAATCCTCTTTTCTTCCTAGTCACAGTGATACCTATCATTTTTAAGCCTTTTTTTCCTATGGTCCTGACCCCCTTTATGATACCCTTATTTGGGACATATCCCATTGGATTCCCCTTCTTGCACCAATCTTCGTCGTATCTATCACTTCTAATCCTTTTTTTTCACGAGCCCACCTGCCATTTTCAGACACCTTTCTTTCCCACTTCTTCCTGTGTTTCCCATTCACCATGGCCAACACTCGCAACCAAGAACTTGAAAACCGCATCAATACCCACTATTATCACATAAAATTGTCAGAGTCCTGTGGGTTTGTGGTTTCTAGCTAAGTCTGTAATTTTGCCCCGGTCTCCCTATTTTCCTAGCCCACAACCAGTCATCTGAATCCTCGATCATCTAGGCCATGGCCATGAACACAAAGTGCATCTTTCCTAACAGTCCATTTCAAGTTTGAAGCACAAGTAGAAGGCATTTTTAATATTTCAACGATGGAGATCCATTAGGCGAATAGATCGACGACATGCATTATTTCGGAAGGTTAAAAGTTGCGCGAAGTTTAGCGCCAGAGAAAAAGGCCCCGAAGTGAGTATGAATTGTTGATATTAAAGGGGTCAAGTGGCAATCGATCCAAACCTTCAGGTAAATGAGCTTCGAGAGATTTGAAATGAGAAATGTCGAAGTGGCCACAAGCCCGAAGTCCCGAAGACCCGAAATAGATCTGAGTCGTTGATCAGCAAGAGCCACGCGTCATCAGATCTGTCACTCCAGGAATTTTAAAATGAGAAACATTACAAAGTCCCAAAGTGCCCGAAGTGCCCGAATTCCCGAAGCACCCGAAGTATCGAAGCGCCCGAAGGGAATCTGAGTCGTTGATCAATAGGAGCCACGCGTCGCCAGATCCTTCGCTATGGATAAAATCAACAGAAGACAAATGAAGTTTGAGAATTGAAATTCATGAAGGCCGATCTGCGAAGCAAATCTCGGCCATTGTTTCGAAGAGGGAAGATCTGATTTGTCGATCTAAAGCACCAAAGTTGGGCCATTGATATGGAAGCCTCATCTCAGATCACAAGATCAACGGTCACACTCCATTGCAAGGTCAGAAGGTGCGCACGTTTAAAATTTCAAAGGTGGGCCGCAATCGGAACCGTGGTTTTTGGAAAGGGACACGTGGCGATTCATGGTGAATTGCAGGGACAAAAGCAATTTGCTTTCAAACCACCCTTGGTTGCGCCCACAATTGCATAATTGCATAGCGTCATGGCCCTAGGTCACATTGAAGATGGAGCGATGGAGAGGAGTTGTGCCAAAGACCGAAAGCGTCTGTATTGGTCACAGAAGAAAATTTGCTTGGCCTCGAGACGTCGGGACTGACTCAAAAAATTCGTATGGCACTGCCTGGAAACATTCATGAGTGTTGGGCCTTGTCCTGATCCCAATGAAGGTAGTTATTTAAGATTGGGGGTGGCAGTTGAGACCTTGTCTCACCCCATAAATGGAAATCATTGCAGAGCGCAACCATGAAGGCATGTTGACGATCTGAAGGTTCCTTATGGGAAATTTGTCCTGTAAAGAACATAACTGCGCTTGGCTCGTGTCTAACATAAGAAGGCCTGCACAGGCTGACAGAGTAGGCGCCAACTGGAAACTTTGAATGTAGGGGTCCGATCAAATTCCTAGTGGTTGCATCATTTTTAGTATATATAAGCAATTTTGATATTTTGTTAAGGTCGATGATTGAGTAGTGCTCCCTTATTGTAAAATTTTGATGAAGAACATTGGTTCTCTGGTTATGTATTTGTTTTTGAGACATATTGGTTAATCTAGGTCAGCTTTCTTACTCCATCTTATTTGCCTCTGATACTGAGAGAGTTCATGAATGACTGATTCACATGGATTTTTGTAACTGTATTATGATGACTGTTTGATTATAGTGTTATAATTTATTTCAGTTTCTTTGATATTTGAATTCAAGAGGATATTCTATTTAAGTTTTTCCTCCTTAGGTTGTTGGAAGATCTAATGTCCACAACAGACCTCTACACTCTCATCACCAAAGTCTTCCCTCTATTCACCCTTACTCCAACTTACTGATTGAAGTTAATCAAGACCTCACCTACAGGTGCATACCAGTCCCGTTTTTTGAGTTAAAACGATATAATCTTGAGTCTGCGCCCATTTGACCTCTTTAAAACTAACCCGTGACATAAAACTCTGATGGGTATTGGGCTTACCTCCAACGCAATCTGGAGGTGACTTCTAGTGCTAAAATTTATGGCGTCGTTTCCAGGGAACGAATTGAATACATTTCCCTGGGATAGAACGACAAAGAGCTTTTGATTCTGAAGGTGCATCAAATATCAGAACCATTGAAGATTGCGCTTGCACCTGGCGACTCCACTGTGTCGACTCCACTATTTCAATTGTGGCTACCTCTAGCACACTTGAAGCTGACCCAGAGAATTTTTCTCGAGAAGGCTTTTAGCAGCTGCTTTCTTAGCTTGAAATTTCCCTGGGAGATTGACAACGATCAGATCTGGTCTTTGATGGTGAACAAAGACCAAACACATTCAGACTGCATATTATTCATCTAACGACTCCATGATTAAAGAATCGATTGGCGACTCCACTGGTTCGAAATGGAAAGAATCTTGGCTTGGAGGTTTGCTCCTTTTAATTTCTCCTATGTTCCTGGTTTTCCTAATGTTGTTCCTACTATGGATGAATGGGGTGATTTTTTTCCCATATTTAGAGAGCGTAAAGAGGACAAACCTGCAGAGCATCTCTGTGAGTTTCATGAAATCATGCATCAATGGGAGATACATCATGAGGGTGTTTTATTAAATATGTTCATGTTCTCATTAGCAGGAGATGCTCATGAATGGTATCACTCCTTACCCCCTGCTAGCATATCCTCACTGGGAGAATTTCATGCAGCTTTCAATAGGCACTGTCAAAATTTTTATTCTTCTAAGTTAATTTGTCATAATTGTTGTGAATAATATAAAGATTATGTTCAAGGTATGACTATTTCAAATGAAAGAGGATGAAATCTATGAGGATGAAATTTGTGAGGAGGAGGGGTATATCTCAGATGAGTTGGTGAAACTGGTACAAGCATTTTCTGCAAAAATAGAAAAATTGGAGGCAGATCATGCTTGTTTCTCTTATGAAGAAAATGCAGAGGATATTATGGTCCTTGAAATAGATGTTCTTGGTAGCCCTTCTTATGATGAAGTAGTGATGTCGGATACTGACCAAGAACAAACAGCTTTTGATGGATATCCCAGCGAAGATGACGAAGAGCATAGATTTTCCATGATTCTTGTTTATAGTGATTATGAAAATGATCCTAGGGAGAGCCATGAAGGAGAAAAGGAGGAGCCACATCTCTTGGCTATCTTGGCTCGAATTTTTTCCCCTTTCAATTTCTCAGCCATATCTGGTTATCCACATCAAGTGTCAACTATAAACGAATGGGATGATTATCTTCCAAGATTCAAAGGAAGCAAGCATGACCATCCTGGTGAGCACTTATTAAAATTTCATGTATTCATGCTTGAACATGGCTTCTTTCACGAGGATGTCTGGATCAAGATGTTTAGTTTTTTCTTTAGAATAAGATTCTCTTGGATGGTGTCTGTCTCTCCCTGTTGCTAGTATCCATTCTTTGAAGGATTTTCACGATGCTTTTAATTCGTATTATGGGAAGATTTACCCGGCTCATCTTATTTTTTACGATTGTTGTAAGAGATTTTCACTCCACATTCTGCAGACAATAGAGTGTTCCTCGTGTGACGAGTCTAGTGAAGATCTTATTGAGAGAGAAAGCAAGGACGAAAGTGAGTATTTTGCAAATACAGATGAAAAGTTTTCTCTCTCTATTTCCCAAGAAGAATTCCTTCCAGATATGATTGATGATAGCGTTGATGATGGAATAACTATGGATACATTGTTTTTTTCCCCTAGTACACCTATTGTCTCAGATTTAAAAGAGGAAATGGTTGAAGAAAAGAATCAAGATATTGCTCTTTTCTCTTTTCAAGATAAAAGAGTCATGCGCTCACCTACCCCTAAAGAGTATTCTGAAGCAGAAAGCATAGGCTGCCAATCTTCTTATGAAAGTGAAAGCTCCTACCAAGAGCATCATGATAGAGAGAAAGATTCATCCATGGATATACATGAAGATACTTCTTTCTCTCAGTTAGCAGATGTTATCGGAGTAGACAAAGGAGAAATGGAGGAGCTAAAGGTGCAGTTTATCTCCTGTCTTGAACCTGCAAATGAGCAAGTATCACTTGGGATCAACCAACCCGCATCAGTCATCTACCCACCTGTACCCTCTGAGAACATCGAACGACAGGTGAGCAACAAGGAAATGCAGGACGTAATTTCTTACCAATTGGGCTTTCTTGATTATAAATTTTGTGACCCCGTGGGGTTGTATATGGAGTTGTGTTTTCCAAAAGCACTAGAGCCTTCAAGGTTATTCATATTATCATCAATTAGGGGTATGGTTGGTGTTCCAAATCATGTTCTCATTCTGTTGTCATACTTCCCTTACCTTTTGTGGATCATTTGCAGTGAAGAGAAGAATTATATTACTGAGAAATTTGGGTGGCTATGGTGGAAGTTTTATTTCACCTAGCATTTTATAAAAATCAATTAGCTTAGGATTGTACATAAATAATCTCTTTCTGGAGACCATGTCTTTGTTTTCATTTTTTAGTAAAGAAGTGTACATATTTCCCTGTTTTCTTCTATGAAACTTTTGAGCTAGACTCCATAGCCCAACAACTAAGGCACTGGAACTACTTGTTCTTGGCAGCTCGCAAGGAGCATGCCATCACCTGTGGAGCCAAATGTTATCACATAAAATTGTCAGAGTCTTGTGGTTTCTACCTAAGTCTGTAATTTTTCCCCGGTCTCCCTGTTTTCTCAGCCCACAGCCAGTCCTCTGAATCCTCAATCATGCAGGCCGCAGCCATGAACACAAAGCACAACTTTCCTAATAGTGCATTTCGGGTTTGAAGCACAAGCAGAAGGCAGTTTTAATATTTCAATGACGGAGATCCATCAGGTGAATCAATCGACGGTGTGCATTCTTTTGAAAGGTTAAAATTTGCGTGAAGTTTAGCGCCAGAGCAAAAGGCCCCGAAGTGAGTATGAACCATTGATCTTAAAGGGGTCAGGTGGTAGTCGATCCAAGCCTTCAGGTAAATGAGCTTCAGGAGATTTGAAATGATAAATGCCGAAGTGGTTGAAGGCCCAAAGTCCCGAAGGCTCAAAATAGATCTGAGTCGTTGATCAGCAAGAGCCATCCATCATCATATCTGTCACTCCGAGAGTTTTACTTCGGTAGTTTTAAAATGAGAAACATTGAAAAGTCCCAAAGGGCTGAAGACCAAAGTGCCTGAAGCGCCCGAAGGGAATATGAGTCATCAATCAATAGGAGCCACGCGTTGCCAGATCCTTCACTTCGGATGAAAGAAGCATAAGACAAATGGAGTTTAAGAATTGAAATTCTCGAAGTCCGATCTGCGAAGCAAATCTCGACCATTGTTTCGAAGAGGGAAGATCCGATCCATCGATCTAAAGTGATAGAGTTGGGTTGTTGATCAGGAAGCCTCATATCAAATCACAAGATCAATGGTCACACTCCATTGCGGGGGCGGAAGGTGCGCACGTTTTAAAATTTCAAGGGAGGGCCACAATCGGAACCGTGGTTTTTGGAAAGGGACGAGTGGCGGTTCATGGTGAATTGCGGGGACAAAAGCGGTTTTCTTTCAAACCACCCCTGGAAATTGCGTAGTGTCATGGCCCTAGGTCACATTGAAGATGGATCGATGGAGAGGAGCTGCACCAAAGACCGAAAGCGTACGTATTGGTCATAGAAGAAGATTTGCTTGGCCTCAAGACGTCAGGATTGACTCAAAATATTCGTATGGCACCGCCTGGAAACATTCATGTGTCAGGCCTTGTCCTGATCCCAATGAAGGTAGTTATTTAAGATTGGGGGCAGTATTTGAGACCTTGTCTCACCCCATAAATGGAAAGTATTGTGGAGCGTGGCCATGAAGGCACGTTGACAATCTGAAGCTTCCTTATGGGCAATTTTTCCTGTAAAGAACATAACTGCGCTTGGCTCGCGTCTAACATAAGAAGGCCTGCACAGGCAGACAGAGTAGGTGCCGACTGGAAACTTTGAATCCAGGGGTCCGATCACATTCCTAGTGGTTGCAGCATTTTTAGTATATATAGGAAGTTTTGATATTTTGTTAAGGTTGATGGTTGAGCAGTGCTCCCGTATTGTAAACTTTTGATGAAGAACACTGGTTCTCTGGTTATGTATTTTTTTTTGAGACGTATTGGTTAATCTAAGTCAACTTTCTTACTCCATCTTATTTGCCTCTGATACTGAGAGAGCTCATGAATGATTGATTCACATGGATTTTTGTAACTGTATTATGATGAATGTTTGATTATAGTGTTGTTATAATTTCTTTCAGTTTCTTTGAGATTTGAATTCAAGAGGATCTTGTGTTTAAGTTTTTCCTCCTTAGGTTGTTGGAAGACCTGATGTCCACAATAGACCTCTACACTCTCATCACCAAAGTCTTCACTCTATTCACCCTTACTCCAACTTACTGACTGAAGTTAATCAAGACCTCACCTACAGGTGCATACCAGTCTCGTTTTCTGAGTTAAAATGATATCATATTGAGTCTGCGCCCATTTGACCTCTTTAAAACCAACCCATGACATAAAACTCTGATGGGTACTGGGATTACCTCCAACGCAATTTGGAGGTGACTTCTAGTGCTAACATTTCTAGTGTCGTTGTAGGGGAATGAATTGAAGACATTTCCCTGGGATACAATGACAAAGAGCTTATGATTCTGAAGGTGCATCAAATATCAGAACCATTGAAGATTGTGCTTGCACCTGGCAAATCCACTATGTCGACTCCACTATTTCAGTTGTGGCTACCTCTAGCACACTCGAAGCTGACCCAAAGAATTTTTCTCGAGAAGGATTTTAGCAGCTGCTTTCTCAGCTTGAAAGTTCCCTAGGAGATTAACAAGGATCAGATCTGGTCTTTGATGGTGAACAAAGACCAGACAAATTCAGACTACATATCATTCACCTTGGGACTCCATGATTAAAGAATCGATTGGTGACTCCACTGGTTCGAAATGGAAAGAATTTTGGCTCAGAGGTTTTCTTCTTTTAATTTCTCCTTTGTTCCTAGTTTTCCTAATGTTGTTCCTACTATGGATGAATGGGGTGATTTTTTGCCCATATTTAGAGAGTGTAAAGAGGACAACCCTGTAGAGCATTTCCATGAGTTTCATGAACTCATGCATCAATGGGAGATACATCATGAGGATGTATTATTAAATATGTTCATATTCTCATTAGTAGGAGATTCTCGTGAATGGTATCACTCATTACCCCCTGCTAGCATCTCCTCCCTGGGAGAATTTCATGCATCTTTCAATAGGCACTGTCAAAAGTTTTATTCTTCTAAGTTAATTTGTCATAATTGTTGTGAAGAATATAAAGACTGCGTTCAAGGTATGAATGTTTCAAATGAAATATGTGAGGATGAAATATATGAGGATGAAAGTTGTGAGGAGGAGGGGTATACCTCGGATGAGTTGGTGAAAATGGTACAAGCACTTTCTGCAAAAATAGAAAAATTGGAGGCAGATCGTTCTTGTTGTTCTTATGAAGAAAATGTAGAGGATATTCTGGTCCTTGAAACAGATGTTCTTGGCAGCCGTGCTTATGATGAATAAGTGATGTCGGATAATGACCAAGAACAAACATCTTTTGGCAGATATCCCAGCGAAGACGATGAAGAGCAGATATTTTCCATGATTCCTGTTTATAGTGATTGTGAAACTTATCCTAGGGAGATCCATGAAGGAGAAAAGGAGGAGCCACATCTCTCAGACATCTTGGCTCAGAGTTTTTCCCCTTTCAATTTCTCATCCATATCTGATTATCCACATTCAGTGCCGACTATAAACGAATGGGATGATTATCTTCCCGAGATTCAGAGGAAGCAAGCATGACCATCCCGGTGAGCACTTATTAAAATTTCATGTATGCATACTTGAACATGGCTTCTTTCACGAGGATGTCTGCATCAAGATGTTTAGTTTTTCTTTAGAAGAATATTCTCTTGGATGGTGTCTATCTCTCCCTGCTACTAGTATCCATTCTTTGAAGGATTTTCACGATGCTTTTAATTCATATTACGAGAATATTTACCCGGCTCATCTTATTTTTGATGATTATTGTAAGAGGTTTGCACTCCACATTCTACAAACAATAGAGTGTTCCTCGTGTGATGAGTCCGGTGAAGATCTGATTGAGAGAGAAAGCAAGGATGAAAGTGAGTATTTTGCAAATACAGATGAAAAGTTTTCTTCCTCTATTTCCCAAGAATAAGTCCTTCCAAATATGATTGATGATAGCATTGATGATGGCATAACTATGGATGCATTGTTTTCCACCCCTAGTACACTTGTTGTCTCATATTTAAAAGAAGAAATGGTTGAAGAAAAGAATCGAGATATTGCTCTTTTCTCTTTGCAAGATAAAAGAGTCCTACGCTCACCTACCCCTGAAGAGTATTCAGAAGCAGAAAGCATAGGTTGCCAATCTTCTTATGAAAGCGAAAGCTCCTACCAAGATAAGCATGATAGAGAGAAAGAGACATCCATGGATATACATGAAGAGACTTCTTGCTCTCATCTAGTAGATGTTATCGGAGCAGACAAAGGAGAAATGGAGGAGCTAAAGGTGCAGTTTATATCCTGTCTTGAACCTGCAAATGAGAAAGTATCACCTGGGATCAACCGACCCGCATCAGTCATCTACCCACCTATACACTCTGAGAACATCGAACGACAGGTGAGAAACAAGGAAGTGCAGGAGGTAATTTCTTACCAGTTGAGCTTTCCTGATTATAAATTTTGTGACCCCGTGGGGTTGTATATGGAGTTGTGTTTTCCAAAAGCACTAGAACCTACAAGGTTATTCATATTATCATCACTTAGGGGTATGGTTGGTGTTCGAAATCATGTTCTCGTTCTGCTGTCATACTTCCCTTACCTTTTGTGGATCATTTACAGTGAAGAAAAGAATTATATTACCGAGAAATCTGGGTGGCTATGGTGGAAGTTTGATTTCACCTAGCATTTTATAAAAATCAGTTAGCCTAGGATTATACATAAATAAGCTCTTTCTGGAGCCCATGTCTTTGTTTTCATTTTTTAGTAAAGCAGTGTGCATATTTCCTTGTTTTCTTCTGTGAAAGTTTTGAGCTAGACTCCATAGCCCAACAACTAAGGCACTGGAAATACTTGTTCGTGGCAGCGCACAGGGAGCATGCCATCCCCTGTGGAGCCAAATGTTATCACATAAAATTGTCAAAGTGTTTTGGGTTTGTAGTTTCTACCTAAGTTTGTAATTTTTCCCCGGTCTCCCTGTTTTCCCAACCCACAGCCAGTCGTCTGAATCCTCGATCATGCAGGTCGTAGCCATGAACACAAAGCACATCTTTCCTAACAGTCCATTTCAGGTTTAAAGCACAAGCAGAAGGCAGTTTTAATCTTTCAATGACGGAGATCCATCAGGCGAATCGATCGATGACGTGCATTCTTTCGGAAGGTTAAAATTTGTGCGAAGTTTAGCACCAGAGCAAAAGGCCCCAAAATGAGTATGAACCATTGATCTTAAAGGGGTCAGGTAGCAGTCGATCCAAGCCTTCAGGTAAATGAGCTTCAGAAGATTTGAAATGAGAAATGTTGAAGTGGTTGAAGGCTCAAAGTCCCAAAGGCTTGAAATAGATCTGATTCATTGATTAGCAAGAGCCACGTGTCATCAGATCTGTCACTTTGGGAATTTTAAAATGAGAAACATTGCAAAGTCCCGAAGGGTCGAAGCCCGGAGTGGCTGAAGTGCAAAAGTGCTCGAAGTCCTGAAGCGCCCGAAGGGAATCTGAGTCATCAATTAGTAGGATCCACGCGTTGCTAGATCCTTCACTCTGGATAAAAGCGAAAGAAGACAAATGGAGTTTGAGAATTGAAATTCCTGAAGGTTGACCCGCGAAGAAAATCTCGGTCATTGTTTCGAAGAGGGAAGATTCGATAAATCAATCTAAAGTGCCAAAGTTGGGTCGTTGATCAGGAAGCCTCATCTCAGATCACAAGATTAACGGTCACACTCCATTTTGGGGTTGGAAGGTGCACACGTTTTAAAATTTCAAGCGTGGGTCGCAATCAGAACTGTGGTTTTTGGAAAGGGATGCGTGGTGATTCATGGTGAATTGCGGGGACAAAAACAATTTTCTTTCAAACCACCCTTGGTCACGCCCACAATTGCGCAATTGTGTAGGGTCATGGCCCTAGGTCACATTGAATATGGAGCGATGGACAGGAGTTGCGCCAAAGACTGAAAGCATATGTATTGGTCACAAAAGAAGATCTGCTTGGCCTCGAGACATCGGAATTGACTCGAAAAATTCGTATGGCATCACCTGGAAACATTCATGAGTGGCAGGCCCTATCCTGATCCCAATGAAGGTAGTTATTGAATATTGGGGGTGACAGTTGAGACCTCGTCTCACCCCATAAATGGAAAGAGTTGTCGAGCGCAACCATGAAGGCACGCTGATGATCTAAAGCTTCCTTATGGGCAATTTTCCCTATAAAACACATAACTACGCATGGCTCGTGTCTGACATAAGAAATCTTGCATAGGTTGACAGAGTAGGCGCCGACTGGAAACTTTGAATGCAGGGGTCTAATCACATTCCTGGTGGTTGCAACATGTTTAGTATATATAGGAAGTTTTGATATTTTGTTAAGGTCGATGGTTGAGTAGGGCTCTCGTATTGTAAACTTTTGATTAAGAACACTGATTCTTTGGTTATGTATTTGTTTTTGAGACATCTTGGTTAATCTTAGTCAACTTTCTTACTCCATCTTATTTTCCTTTGATACTGAGAGAGTTCATGAATGACTGATTCACATGGATTGTTGTAATTGTATTATGATGAATGCTTGATTATAGTGTTGTTATAATTTCTTTCAGTTTCTTTGAGATTTGAATTCAAGAGGATATTGTGTTTAAGTTTTTCCTCCTTAGGTTGTTGGAAGACCAGATGTCCACAACAAACCTCTACACTCTCCTCACCAAATTCTTCCCTTTATTCACCCTTACTCCAACTTACTGACTGAAGTTAATCAAGACATCACCTACAGGTGCATACTAGTCTAGTTTTTTGAGTTAAAACGATATCATCTTGAGTTTGTGCCCATTTGACCTCTTTAAAACCAACCTGTGACATAAAACTCTGATGGGTACTGGGCTTACCTCCAATGCAATCTGGAGGTGACTTCTAGTGCTATCACCCACATAGATGCCAGAGTAGACTACATGAAAGAGGAACTGAAGAAGGACATAAATTCCCACCTTTCCAGTGATCTTACATCCCACCTTGATTCTCAAGTTGAATGCTTTATTGCCAAGGTCTTGGAAAAACTTCCATTTCCTGGAGTCCATACCTCATCTGAACAACATTCTAACCCAAAAGTTACGACTTCCTCTGATTCCCAGCCTTTTCAATCCAACCCGTTTCATCGTGATATATGTCTCCCACAAGTGGAGGCGAACATATTTTATGGCTCGGATCCCACTAGTTGGTTCACTCAAATGGAACATTAATTCTCCTTGCATGGCATCATTGATGACTTGGAAAAACTTCATTACGATGTACTCTATCTGGATCCTGAACGTTGGAAATGGAGTAGAAAATCACGCCAACGATACATTTCTTGGACACAATTTGTGGTTGAATTTTATAAACGCTTTGAGACCGACACACACTCCTTGGGCCATTTGACCAAATTGAAATAGTTCAGTACCATGGAAGAGTTTATTGCCACATTTGAGCAATTGGATTTCATAATAGAGGGCATGTCTGATACATTTTTCCGAGAATTCTTTATCAGTGGCCTCAAGGATGAATATTGAGCCCATGTCCTCATGACTCACTCCCAAACTTGGTTGGAAGCTACTCAACGTGCCAAGGAAGAACAACATGATTTTTCGCAACACCGTAAACCCTCTTTTCTTCCTCTCCCTCCAAATCCTACCCCTCATTGCACCCCTCTCAATATCCAGAAACTAACTCGGGAAGAAATGGTTGAATGCCAACTCCAGGGTCTTTGTTATAATTGTGATAACAAATATTTCCTAGGGCACAAGTGTAAGGAACGTAATTAGTTTATGGCCATATCTAAGGATGTGTCTGACAAAGAGGTAGAGGTTCCTCCTATGGTAGAGATACCCGAGCCAACTGATCTCACTCCGCCATCTAATCCACCAAAAGTTGAACCGATCATTTCATTGAATGCCCTCACTGGCTTCTCTGCTCCCCAAACCCTCAAGATAATTAGCTACAATAAAATTCAGAAGGTCATCATCCTAATTGACAGTGGCAACACCCATACTTTTATTCATCATCACATTGCTCAAGAAACCAATTGATATATCTATGTCATCAACAATTTTCAAATCATGATTGCCAATGGCGGTGCCATGAAATGTGGGGGGTGTTGTGAAAATGTGTGTCTCCAAATTGGTCAGTACAACCTGAAATATCATATGTTTGTTATTAACATGGGTGGTTGTGACATTGTGCTAGGTGTGGAATGGTTACGCACTCTCAGTCCCATCCTCATGGATTTTAAGGAATTAACCATGAAATTCCAACATGAAGGCCAACAGTATAAGTTCCAAGGCATCACAAAGCCTCTCTTGAGGTAATCAATTCCTATGGAATGGAAAAGCTCCTCAAGAAAGGTCATTCAGGCATTATTTCCCAACTCCATGCCATTCAAGCAATTGAGACACCCTTCGTGCATCATGACCTCTAATTTATCCTCTCCAAACACCAAACTGTTTTTTCCACTCCCCATGGACTTGAATCCCCCTTACCACGATGTTCATGATCATTCCATTCCTCTAGTTCCAAGAAGTGTTCCTCCTAATGTTCTCCCTTATTGTCACCCCTTTTCCCAAAATAATGAAATTGAGAAAAAATTTCAGGAATTGCTCGACGCAGGTGACATTTGTCGTAGCACCAACCCCTATTCTTATCATGTGGTGATGGTCCTCAAGAAAGAAGGCACATGGTGCATGTATCTAGAACTTTTTTTCCTCAACAAACTCACCATCAAAGACAAGTTTCCCATTCTTGTCATTGATGATTTATTGGATGAATTGAGTGGTACTCAATACTTTACTAAACTTTATCTCTGTTCTAGCTAGCACCAAAAACGTATGAAAGAGGTAGACATTCCCAAGACTGTATTTCGAACTCATGAGGGTCACTATGAGTTCTTGGTCATGCTATTTGGCTTGTGTAATGCCCCCTCCACTTTCCAAAATCTCATGAATCATGTCTTCCATCCTTTTCTATGTCATTTTGTCTTAGTTTTCTTTGATTATATTCTCATCTATAGTAAAACATGGAAAACCCATCTTGCTCGTGTGGATAAAGTTCTCCATCCACTTTCTTCGCACCAAATTTTCCTCAAACAATCTAAATATGCCTTTGGCACCTCGAAAGTGGAGTACTTGGATCATATTTTTGGCAAGGATGGTGTAAGGGTGGATCTTAAGGAAATTGAAGCTATGCAGGATTGGGCTCGCCCCAAAAATCTCAAGAGCTTGTGTGATATTTTAGGTTTAACGAGCTATTATCGCAAATTTGTTCAGAATTATGAAAAAAATGCAACACCTCTTACTACTCTCATTAAAAAGAATGCTTTCAATTGGACTCCAGCCACTAATCAATCCTTCCACACCTTGAAAGAGGTTATGTGCACAACTCCTATCTTAGCCCTTCCTGACTTCAAGAATATTTTTTTCCTGGAATGTGATGCTTTTGGGAAAAGAATTGGAGCAGTCCTCATGCAAGAAGGAGGGCCTTTGGCCTTCACTAGAAAACAACTTTCAGAGAGATATTTGGGCCAATCCATCTATGAAAAGTAAATGTTGTCTATTATGCATGTCGTGGATCTATGGCCTCCTTATCTATTAGGGCAACACTTCCAAATTAGAACAGATCATCAGATCCTCAAGCATTTTTTTGAACAACGAATTTCATCCCTGGAGCAACAAAACTGGGTGACCAAGCTATTTGAATATGATTATGAGATCATTTATAAGAAGGGAAAAGGAAATGTGGTTGCTGACACTCTTTCTAGGAAGTATGAAGACAAAGGTTCCCTCTTTTCTCTCTCATTCCTTGTACAATATTGGCTCCAAGTTGTTCACCACGAATGGCTGCAAGACCCCAAAATTTCTTCCTTGATCCAACAATTGCAAGACATTTCTCCAGTTTCTCCAGGGTACTCTTGGCAAAATGATGAGCTTCGCTACAAATGTCGTATGTATTTAAGAAAACAATCACAACTTAAATCAGCTACAGTGCTTTTAGAGCTTCACGTTTCCCCCACAACTAGGCATTCAGGGTTTACCAAAAGTTATGAAAGGGTCAAACATTCATTTTACTGGGATGGTATGAAACAGGACATCCACACCTTTATGGTTGAATGTGATGTCTGACAACAAAACAAGGGAGAAAAATTCAAGGCCCCGGGCACACTACAACCACTCTTGATTCCACCAGCTATTTGGCAAGACATTTCTATGGATTTCATTGTTGGCTTACCTAAATCGGTCAATAAGTCAGTCATCATGGTGGTAGTTGATCATATTTCCAAATATGCTCATTTATGTGTTCTTCAACACCCATTCACCGCATTCATAGTGGCTCAAATTTTCATGGATAATATCTTCAATATTCATGGCATGCCGCATTCTCTTGTCTCTGACAGAGATCCCACTTTCACCAACAATTTTTGGAAAGAATTGTTCATGATCTAGGGAACCCAATTGCATCTCAGCACCGCCTATAATCCCTAGACTGATGGCCAAACTGAAGTTGTCAACAAGTGTTTGGAAACATATTTGAGGTGTTTTACATCCGACATACAAAATAAGTGGGCTCAGTGGTTACCCATAGTTGAATGGTAGTGCAACACATCTTATCATACAACTAATCGCATGACTCCTTTTGAAGCAATATATGGACAAAATACATTGTCAGTTCTCTCATACATGCTAGGTGTCTTAAAGGTTCGGGAGGTTGACAAATATATTACAATTCGCAAGGCCATTCTCCATACCCTCAAAGCAAATTTGACCATGGCTCATAATCGCATGAAGCAACAAGAAGATCAAAGTCGTTCCGAACGACAATTTTCTAAAGGGGACCAAGTGTTTCTTTGTCTACAACCTTATAAGTAGAATTCACTCAAAGCTGACCATTGTCAGAAACTTTCTCCCAAATTTTATGGTCCTTATACAATTCTCAAGCGAGTGGGGTAGGTGGCTTACCAATTATATTTTCCCAGTCATTATAAGCTCCACCTCATTTTTCATGTCTCATGCTTAAAGACGGTGATTGGAACTAAGTGCCACACTCAAACTAGTCTCCCTAAGTTGGGTGAAGAAGGTTCCATTTGGTTGCATCCACAAGCAGTCTTGGACCAGTGCGAATGTCTTCTTTGTCAGTGCACCATCAAGGAAGTGTTAGTGTAGTGGAAAGATACAACTCCAGAAGATGCCACTTGGGAGCCGACCACCTTTCTACAATAGTTTCCTCATCTCAATCCTCGAGGACAAGTTTGTTCTTCAAGGGGAGGGAATGTTAGGGACCTAACCTCCCTAACCCCTCACATAGGTAAAATAATATATTTCCATGTAATAAAGGATGGCATTAGTTAATAAGGCCTATTTAATAAATGTGAACAAGTCAATGTAAGAAGACCTAATAAAAGCTTATGATTCTAGAGTATCTTCCTCTAGAATGAACTTTAGAAGACAGAATTAGTATAAATAAGAGTAGGAGGCATAATAAGTCTTTGTCTTGAGAATTATTGTAATAGATCTCTTCTCTACTGGAGGTTGCCCCCCTTGAAGAGGCAAGTGAACATTGCTTCCTCTGAATAAAGGTATCATTTTTTGTATCGCTCTTCTCAATATTTTGTTGTTCCATTGATATCTATTGAATATTATTGTTTATGCATATTATATTACATATGGTACCTTACACGACGAGAGATTTTCCTATGGAGGAGGACCACTTGAAGCTTCTCTTCGAGGTTCGTGGTGAGGTGGTCGACTTAAATTTTAGAGTTGAACAATTAGACAAAAAGATCACTCTATTGTTGGCTCTTTGCTCTAGCCAAGCACAACATTGACATGCATCGGACTTGTCTACCCAGGACGTGATCTTCCTAGACATGCCAATACCACTGCATCCATGCCGCATGGTAGCTCATCTTGATGGACAAGTCTCTCACTCAACTTAGTAGCAGGTCTTATCTTTCTAGATGGTTTTTTATCCCAGACATATAGATTTAGCTTCAAGTATTAGCATTGTTTTGATGTCTATACTTTATTATCTATCGGGGATCACTATAGAACACTTGCAGTTTTTTGGAACCCCTGGGGATGTTTAATTTATGAACTTTGTTTGGGCTAGGATGGTTTCATATCATGGTGATCGAAGCTCAAGAAGATTGTATGTGTAAATTTTTTGATTACTAGAAGGTAATACAATTTTCTTACTTACAAAAAAAAGAAAAATAAGCTAACAACAACCAAGAAAGCTAACACTTATTCCATAAAATATCAAATTTTAATAAGTTTTTTATAATAATACTTGATCACTAACCTCAAATTTTGTTTCCCCATTTCTCGAACTTTTTTACTTACATTCTCTTTATAATGTTTTATTTTTGTCATACTTTAACAATGATAGTATTTTCTTAACAAATTATGTAACTCGAGATTTTGGGCTACATGAAAGCATGAACTTATGTTGAAGTGAGAGTTTACATCTTATGCTTCACATGATCATCAATAATAAGAAAAATTCTAAGATCAAAGATAACACATGATGTGTTTCAGTGCCTATGTACCTATATATGCAATACATTGCAATATATGATATTACATGATTAAATGAATTGATGCTTAATGAGGTTGAGTCATTGACTATATACAGGTATTGAGGGTGGGTTATAATGCTAGGTTGTCTCCATAATAATGTTATCATATAAGAAGCCCAAACCTAACATCATAGGAGCACTAATGTAACCCAATGCGACTGTAATGTCCCCCACCTCTTAGAGAGGTGATGTGGAGACTCAGTGGCCTAGGCACCCCCACTAGGTCATAGTCTTACACTGAAGGGGGAAGTCAAGGAGGCTAAAGTTATATTTTTAAGTTGACTTAAGAAAGGAAAAGGGATTAAGGGTAAAAGATAACTCAACAGAAGAATAGAAGATTAACCTTGGGAGTTAACCTAACTCAACAAAGAATTAGAAGGAAAAAAGTATAAGTAAGAGGTTGGGGTGCACCTATTAGGCATTCTGGTTTTGGATTAGCATTTTCTATTTCTCTTGAGCATTTAGTTTGGGGGTTTTGTTGTACAAATCCTTGTGAGCAACTTAGTGGTGAAATATCCACTCACCTTGTTCCGCAGCTTGGTCTCGGGGATGAAAGACTCCTCCACACCATTCTAGCCTTAGCCCATCTCCATCTAGTGCTTCAGAAGGTAGCAGGCTGTACTGTTCTTGTGTTTCCAGCAAGGGTGCACCATCATCTAGAGGGAGGTTCGATCCAGCTTATCCTGAGGGCCTAGGGCCATTCCGACAGTTGGGTTTTGTTTGCAGGGGAAGGACCATCAGTTTGATGGATTTTCTGGAGGGTTATCATCATTATACATTTGTTTGTAGATTGGGACATCTTGGAGCCATAGGGGACGTCCTGTGATTCAGTAAAACTCAGATCTAGGGAGATCTGCTTGAGATCTGAGTTCGAAACTTCTCCCACAGGATTCTCATAGCCTGATCTATATTCTTGGAGAGTTTCAGAGCATTTGGAGGCCTCCTTCATTAGGGCCGAACCAGCTAGGGTTCCAGTCATCCAGTGGGGCGCACCATTCAGTGGAGGAATTCAAATCTATAGGGTTTGAGAGTGGATTTGGGAATTTGGACATCTGGGTTGTCCTTACAGTTGCCCGATCTATCATTTGGCATATTTCTCGGGATGATTGGACACTTTTGGTAGTAGGGCCGAATTATTGAGGGCTTCATCATTCTAGCAGGGCGTGGCACTTTCCAGCTTGGAGGTTGAGCATTAGTACAGCTCAGATCTACTTGATTCAGTCTTCATTGTATATCCAGCCTTTGGAGGCTTATTTTATATTGTCGGGAGCATTTTGTAGTAGCTCATATCTATTGCTTGTACGACCATCTGAGGTTTATGCCAGATCATCCATCTATTGTATTGATCTTACATTGCTCATAATAAAAAGTCATATCTTTGCTTGTGCTTCTACATCTTGAATACATTGTGATCTTCATGTGTTGATGAATCTTTTATGCACTTAATAACTCAATAAATACCTACACATCAATAGATCAATAGTAGTTAGTGATTCCAAGAAAAGATTTGGCTTGGGATCATTACAGTGGTATCAGAACTTCGATCCTCCAAACCTGTGGAAGGATCGGCGCATTCAAAGGTACAACGGTATCCTTATGGGTAGGAGGAAGAAACCCAGCAGTGAAACAGAGGCCAAGATGGAGGGATCCAGAGATGACCATGAAGCTTTAGACTTGACTCTCATAGCAGCAGAATTTAACAAGTTCCAGCAATCCATCAACCGCACGGAAAGCACATTGGTCCGATATTTGGATGAATACCATGAAACCAACAGGAAGGGACAGGCTGAGCTTTCTGAAACATTGAAGAAAGTTGACGAGAACCTGCAGATAATGAACATGAACCAATCCAAGATAACTACATTTCTAATGGAAATGGAACATAAGGGAGAATACCATGATACTTATGGGCATAAGGAGGTCGGTGGATCCGGTGGGATCCATGAGGAGATCAAACATAATCAGGAGAAAGCTTCCAGATCCAAGGGGAGTTTGGAAGGAGACACGCTCTAGAGTCAAATGGGTAGCAGGATCAATTCGAGGAGATACATACCCACATTCACAGATGAACAGCTTGGTCGACATATGAGTGGCAGAGCCAACCCAAGACCGTATATGCCCACATTCTCAGATGAGCTAGGGAAACAGGAATTGGTTGAAGATTTTGTGGGACAATTGGCGAGGAGTACCAATGAATACTACAGTTTAGATACGAAGATCCAAAAACAGATGTCCCTAGACTAGTATTGTCAACTCAAGTTCAGAAATCAACCCAGGATGAACAACAGGGGCAGTTTTGAGTTTGAAGGAAGAGCGGGAAAAATAGAAATTACATACTTTGATGGTATGACCAAGAAGACAGCTCAATCTTCGGTACAAAAGTTGGATACTTACCTACAACTCAACCCCATGAGAGAGATGGAGGCCATCAAATTCGCCACTATGTACCTAGATGGCAAGGCTCGTGACTGGTGGTATCATGGACTCACCACACTCGGCCACAATCAGATTGTATCCTATATAGAGTTCACTCAGAGGCTCATTGATAGATTTGACCAAGGAGATCCTGAGCTACATTTCCGGGAGCTTACCCAACTCAAACAAACAGGTACGGTTGAAGTGTATATTGATGAATTTAAGAGATTGGTAGTTATGGTACAGGATATGTCCGCAACAAGGCTCATGATTCTTTTCACAGAAGGGTTGATGGAATCCTTGAAGGGTTGGGTAAAGGCCTTTAAACCCCACAACCTACAAGAGGCCATTTGGAAGGCGAGGGATTTGGGGCCAGCTGCAAAGCCTAGATTCATACCCATACCACCTCTTAACAGTGGAGGAAGAGATCAAAGACCTCCAATGAATCAAGGGGGACGTGACCCAAATGGATTTGACAGGGGCCATGGTAGGATAGATGACAACGCCAGAAGGGAACTGAGGAGAAATCAACTCCGCTTCACTTGCAAAGAACCATGGAATCCGTCACATAAGTGCATGGGACGTGGCCAGGTTCACTATATAGAAGTTACCTCGGACTATGAAGAGGAGGAAGAGTATGGTCAGATACAAAACATTGAGGCCGAAACTGCAGAGACAGGAGAAGAGGAGGTTCCAGAACTTGACTGTGCGGCTGGAGAGAAGGCTACCTTGGCATCTATCAGCGGGGTACCCAAGTTCAACACCTTCAAGATGAGAGGGGTCTTGTAGGGACAGAGAGTCTCGGTTCTGATTGATGGAGGAGCTTCCCACAATTTCATTGATGAGGCATTACTCAAGAGGAGGCACATACCTACAGTAGAGTTTGAAGGGTTCAAAGTAGAGGTAGCAGGCGGGAGTACTATGCCCTGTGACAGATACATACCAGGTATGAAACTCACCTTAGGAAGGCATGAGTTAGTTCAGGATGTGTATGTGATGGATCTTCCCGATACCAACATCATCCTAGGGGTGCAGTGGCTCAACACTTTAGGTCCCATCATCACCAATTACAAGACCATGGAAATGTCCTTTGTAGAGGAAGGAGGACGAAAGGTTGTGCTCAGAGGCATGACAGGTAACTCCGCCATAGTGGTCATGGCCAAGAGGATGGAAGCCATCTTCAGAAGGGAATAAATTGTATACACAACAGAATGTAAAGTCTCAACACGAGTGGACAAGAAGGGAACGGTGCACTATGCTCCGGAGATTTAAAAAATCCTTGACAGACACCACAAGGTGTTTGGGTCGATTCCTCCAGGTGTGCCACCAGACAAGGGGTTCGAGCACATTATTGAGCTAGAAGAAGGGGATAAACCAGTTATCACCACACCCTATACGCATCCCAAGAAGTATAAATACGATATAGAGAAGGCCATTAAAGAGATTCTAGACATGGGACACATCAGGCCGAGTTCAAGCCCGTTCGCTTCTTCAGTAGTCTTGGTTAAGAAAAAGGACATAACGATGAGAATGTGCATTGACTTCCGGGCTTTGAATAAAAACACGATAAAAAACAAGTACCCCATACCCAGGATTGATGAGTTGTTGGATGAGCTGCATGGAGCTATCTATTTCACAAAAATTGATCTCCATTCGGGCTACCATCAAATCAAGATGAGGGAGGAGGACATCTCAAAAACAACCTTTAGGTGTCACTACGTCCATTACGAGTTTTTGGTAATGCCCTTTGGGTTAACCAATTCCCTAGCCACATTCCAGTCCTGCATGAACCATGTGTTCAACAAACAGCTGAGGAAACACTAGTTGGTATTCTTTGATGACTTACTCATTTACAGCAAAACCTGGGAGGAACACCTTTGACATGTGGACCAAATCCTGTCAATCATGGAAGAACAGTCACTATACGCCAAGGAATCCAAGTGTGAGTTTGGGATGACAGAGGTACTCTACTTGGGACACATCATAGGGGCAAAAGGAGTACAGGTACACCAGGAGAAAATAACAGCCATTAGTGAATGGCCTACTCCAAAGACACTCACGAAATTGAGGGGATTCCTAGGCCTATGCACATACTACAAGAAATTGGTTAAAGGGTTCTCCCAATTGTGCGCACCCTTGACTGACCTGACCAAAAATGGGTCCTTCAAATAGAGTGACGAGGCCCAAGCCATGATGGAGAAAATCAAAGAAGTCATGAGTACCTGTCTAGTTCTAGCTCTCCCAGATTTCAACATACCCTTCACCTTGGAGTGTGATGCATCAGGGGAAGGTATAGGGGACGTGTTGATGCAAAATAGGCACCCCATTACCTATGAAAGTCGGAAACTCAGAGGTCCTGAACTACTTTATAGCATTTACGACAAAGAAATGTTGGCTATCATGCATGAACTAGCCAAATTCAGGCAATATTTGGTAGGTGCAAGGTTTGTGGTCAAATCAGACCATAACGGTCTTAAATATCTACTGGAGCAGAAAGATTTGAATGAAAGACAACATAAATGGGTAAGAAAAATACATGCCTACGACTTCGACATTGAATTTGTCAAGGGGAAGAACAACGCAGTAGCCGATGCATTATCCAGGAGGCCATCCATTTTTGCCATGTCCGGTATGTCAGTTGATTGGAAGGATCACTTGATAGTGGAATATGCAAAGGATTAGTTCGCTTGTCAACTATTGGATGGACAAATACAGGACGACAACTTCAGGGTCATAAAGGGCCTCATTTATTACAAAGGTTGAATCTTCTTAGTTCCTAAGATCTTGCATGCATGTCATAACTCACCAGTAGCAGGGCATCAGGGCATCAGTAAGACGTACAGGCAGGTGAGAGAGAGGTTCGCATGGAAAGGCCTCAAGGAGGATGTGATTAAGCATGTCAAAGAGTGCACCACATGCCAAGAAAACAAGGATGAGCACACGCACCCTGCAGGACTGTTGCAACCCCTACCCATTCCAAAACACAAGTGGGAAAGTATATCCATGGATTTCATCACCGGTTTGCCCAGAGCACAGGGGAAGGATTGCATTTTCATGGTGGTGGATAGATTGACAAAGTTTGCACACTTATTTTCCATAGCCATAGACTTCAGCGCGACATAGGTGGCTGAATTATTTTTCAGAGAGGTGTTCAGACTACACAGCCTACCCAAGACCATTATTAGTGACAGGGACAGTAGATTCATGAGTACGTTTTGGCAAGAGTTTTTCAGATTAGTAGGTACGACATTGACTCCTAGTACTAGTTATCATCCTCAGACGGATGGTCAGACTGAAATAGTCAACAAATGGGTGGAAGGCTACCTCATAAATTACATAGCAGGACAACAGAAAGCATGGGTCAGATGGTTGCACTTGGCAGAATATTGCTACAACACCACCCATCATGTATCCATAGGCACGACACCCTATAGAGCTTTATATATCTATGATCCCCTTTCCTTTGTGGAGATTTCCTTTGGGGACAGCAGGGCACCCATGGTGCAGGATTGGGTGCAACAGAGCCAAGACATTCTCAAGGAATTGAATGATCATCTACAGAGGGCACAAAACCAACAGAAGGTCCAAGTAGACAAGTATAGAGTTGACCGGACTTTTGAGGTTGGCGATTTAGTCTACTTGAGGCTACAACCATACAGGCAGGCTTCCATTAAAAGAAGCGGAGCGGAGAAACTGCAGCCACATTTCTTTGGACCCTACAGAGTTAGCAGGAGGATAGGGGTCGTAGCTTACGAGCTGGAGCTTAAACAGGGTAGCAGAATTCACAACGTTTTTCATGTCTCGTGCCTTAAGAAATCCCTCGGTCAACACATCAGGCCTATTGAGGTATTACCCCCCATGGATGAAGAGGGACAACTTATTTTGATTCCGGAGGATGTACTAGAAGTCCGAGAGTAGAGGCTCAGAAACCGAAGCATCAAGGAGTACCTGGTCAGGTGGAAGGATTTACCCATTGAGGATGCCACTTGGGAGCAGGAACACGTGGTAAGAGAAGCAGGTTTGGAATTGCTTGAGGACAAGCAATTTCAAGCAGGGGAGACTGTAATGTCCCCCACCTCTTAGAGAGGTGATGTGGAGACTAAGTGGCCTGGGCACCCCCACTAGGTCATAGTCTTACACTGAAGGGGGAAGTCAAGGAGGCTAAAGTTATATTTTTAAGTTGACTTAAGAAAGGAAAAGGGATTAAGGGTAAAAGATAACTCAACAGAAGAATAGAAGATTAACCCTGAGAGTTAACCTAACTCAACAGAGAATTAGAAGGAAAAAAGTATAAGTAAGAGGTTGGGGCGCACCTATTAGGCATTCTAGTTTTGGATTAGCATTTGCTATTGCTCTTGAGCATTCAGTTTGGGGGTTTTTCTGTACAAACCCTTGTGAGCAACTCAGTGGTGAAATATCCACTCACCTTGTTCCGCAGCTTGGTATCAAGGATGAAAGACTCCTCCACACCATTCTAGCCTCGGCCCATCTCCATCTAGCACTTCAGAAGGTAGCAGGTCGTACTGTTCTTGTGTTTCCAGCAAGGGTGCACCATCATCTAGAGGGAGGTTTGATCCAACTTATCCTGAGGGCCTAGGGCCATTCCGACAGTTGGGTTTTGTTTGCAGGGGTAGGACCATCAGTTTGAGGGATTTTCTAGAGGGTTATCATCATTCTACATTTGTCTGTATATTGGGATGTCTTGGAGCCATAGGGGACGTCCTGTGATTCAGTAAAACTCAGATCTAGGGAGATCTGCTTGAGATATGAGTCCGAAACTTCTCCCACGGGATTCTCATAGCCTGATCTATATTCTTGGAGAGTTTCAGAGCATTTGGAGGCCTCCTTCATCAGGGCCGAACCATCTAGGGTTTCAGTCATCCAGTGGGGCGCACCATTCAGTGAAGGAATTTAGATCTATAAGGTTTGAGAGTGGATTTGGGAATTTGGACATTTGGGTTGTCCTTATAGTTGCTCGATCTATCATTTGGCATATTTCTTGGGATGATTGGACACTTTTGGTAGCAGGGCCGAATTATTGAGGACTTCAGCATTCTAGCAGGGCGTGGCACTTTCCATCTTGGAGATTGAGCATTAGTACGGCTCAGATCTACTTGATTCAGTCTTCATTGTATATCCAGCCTTTGGAGGCTTATTTTGTATTGTTGGGAGCATTTTGTAGCAGCTCATATCTATTGCTTGTATAGCCATCTGAGGTTTATGCCAGATCGGTCATCTATTGTATTGATCTTACATTGCTCATAATAAAAAGGTCATATCTTTGCTTGTGCTTCTACATCTTGAATACATTGTGATCTGCATGTGTTGATGAATCTTGTATGCACTTAATAACTCAATAAATACCTACACATCAATAGATCAGTAGTAGTTAGTGATTCCAAGAA
The DNA here is from genome assembly GCA_009831015.1 of Picea engelmannii. Taxonomy (NCBI): domain Eukaryota; kingdom Viridiplantae; phylum Streptophyta; class Pinopsida; order Pinales; family Pinaceae; genus Picea; species Picea engelmannii. Next base: position 93,567 of record ML793690.1, read on the forward strand.
AATATTTCGCTTGGGATCATTACAAAGACCGCATAATGATTACTATAGGGTTACAAGTGTTACCAAGAAAATATTAACCATCAACATTAGCATCCCCTATTAAGCTTGACTTGGGACACAAAGAAGGAAAGGTGGCATAATGAGACAACTTTGGGACCATAGGTTGGTCATTAAAGGTGTTGAAAAATAATCACACATATATTTGATCAAGTAAATATATTCCAACATCCCACTTTAGTACAAAAATGGGAAAGATGTGGTTGAAAATGGCCAAATAAACATTACAAACATTCACCCTTAATGTGAATTTGGAGTAGGAAATATAATCATGATCAATGATCACAATAGTCCATGAATAATGTGTAAACAAACCAACAATGACAAGTCCTTTAGACCTTATCCCCAAAGAAACACAAATGATATTCACATGAACTTCTTCAGAACCAACAAAACAAACATTTTTTCCACGTGTGAGATTACGCATGAGAAAACATTAGCACCGTCAAATAACATCCTCCAAGAGATGTGATGGTGATCGCAAAGAATATGTTGAAGCTAAAAGTGATCCAATGAAGATGTTATTACAAAAATCATTTCTAATATCAACAAGAACACTACAAGCATAAAAACCAAGAGTGTTGTTGAAGTTGAAGTTGATAGTGATTCTACAAAGATGTTATCAAGACAAGAATGTTGAAGATCAACAAGAGAACTTCAAGCAAGCAAAAAAAGTGTTCAAAACATCACATGCAATAAGACTTGAATATATTTGACCAAGTAAAGGCATCCCAACATCCACCCTCAATACACATATGGGAAAGATTTGGTAAAAAAATGGATAAATGTACATTAAAAACATACCAAGGCTCCCTCTTAATTCACAGAGGGGAAAGATGTGGTAAAAAATGGTTAAATAAACATTACAAACATCCACCCTTAATGTTAATTTGGAGAAGGAAATACACACATGACCAATGATGACAATAGATTAACCATGAACAATGTTTAGACAAGTGGACAATAGAGCATTCTTCAAAACGTAGCCTCCAAGAAACCCAAAAAATATTCACACACGCCTCTTTGGAATTGGCAAAGCAAACAAAGGTTTCTACAAACACACTTATGCATGATCAATCAATGTTCGTGAAATAAAAGTGTTCAAGAGACAACAATGATGATGGCAAAGAACATGTTGAAGTTGATAATGATCCAATGAATATGTTATTAAGGAAAGAGTGTCTAAGATCAACAAAATCACTCCAAGCACGCAAACCAAGAGACCCATTAACATTGAAGCTAACAGTAATTAGATGAAGGTGCTATTAAGGTAAGAGTGTCCTAGATCAACAAGAGAACCTAAATCATGCAAACAAAGTTCTTAAACAACACATGTGACAATATGGTCTTCCCATCGTCAAATCATCTTCCCTCACAAACATGAAAAAAAAAAAACAAAGAAATGCTACCATCAAAAAAACTATCAAGAAGAGGGTGCTATGATTGATCAGTGATAAGAAAGGATCTTATGTGATGGGAACTATACAGTAGTACAGTGAAGAAAACTAGATCATAGGAACTCCCCAAGCAAGAGACCAAATGTTGCCATGACCAATATTCAATCTGACCATGCATAGTCTTAAGAGTGGGTATCGATCCAAAAAAATTCCATGTATGTTTTTTCATTGTAGATTTATAAGAATAGTTGTTATCATAACAAGTTAAAAAAGAATGTTGATGCCTAAATGGAGTACAAGAATGCCTCCTATATTTATAATTAGGATGTCAATATGGCTAATATGTGTATAGTGAAGGATCTAGTTCCAATTGATCAAAGAATGTAGGATTGGGTTTTTGACAATCAATAGTACATAAATGGTGTACGATTTAGTTCCTCCAAATAAATACTAGATAAATCAGATGATGTTGGATTTGTTTCACATAGATTAGTAACAGTAAAAGAATCAAGGTGACTAACATCTAGTGGTGGAGTCTCAAAATATCCAAGGTCATACACTACATAATTAACATCTTAAAATTATAAGGCTCTTTCGGCCTATGAGGAAAATCGTATCTGACAAATGGCTTGAGGGTTGAGATTTCTAAGTGGTGAGCGATTGTATTTTCCTTTCAACATTCATTATACCTAGGCTAGCATGTCAAGGCAATGGAATTTTCACCATAAGGTGAGGCTTGATGGTATCACTTAAATTATCCCTCATTCTACACAATGATGGTTATAACCTTGAGGCCAATGGCTCCTCAAAAGTATACCACAAGGTAATGAAAACCCTCCTCTTCATATTGAAATTTTTGATACAAAATATGATGGTTTTTGTGATTTTTTTTGGGCAGCTTCAATCCTAGGATATTTTGTGGGACAAGTGCATATCGAAGTGATTATCAAAAATTGGATCATGGAGATTTTGAAGCCCTTTAGTTGCTAATACATCCAAATGAAAAACTTGACCAAAGGGTTTTTCTTTTTTTAGTTCAACAACCCTGCTCATGTCCAAGAGATCCGAAGGTGTGGCTTATGGGTTTACAAGGATACCTTGGTGGTTTTAAACCACCAGTCCCTTAACTTTTCAACTAAAAAGAAATCACAATTATCTTTCCTAGTCTAGGTTGAATTCCTCGACCTACCATATGGAAAATTGCACCCCTCTGGGGAAAAACCCAAAATAATTTTGGCACCTGGCCTCAATGCCATTTCTATAAGTAGATCAACTTGTCCAAAGACCTCAAGGAGTTTGTGTATATTTGGTTCGGTATCCATGCATATCCATAGCTAGTGCATGATATAAACTTGTCCAATCCTTGATTGGAATTCTAAATCCCAGATTATCGAATTTGAGACTATCCACTCATGTCCCCACCTAACACTAAAGAAACCCCCCAAACCCACCCTCCCTGGCCACCTAAGCTCTATAGGCTTTGAAAATGGGTGAAGGCTCATGCACTGAAATCATGCAAAGGGAAAAAAATGTCAATTCGGCCAAAAACCAACCTGTGAAGTCATTGATCACCAAGTCCTCATTTGCAAGATCACTCTTTGCAACCATTGTTTTAACTGCAAACACATAATTAATATTATGACACTTATAATTATGCTACATAGCCAAAATAAACCACCTCAGGTGATTATTTCTCAAGTAGTATTTATATGCATAATAGCTTGGACGCTCTTTAGGACCTTGAGGACAGCAATCCATAGATGTAATATGTTGTTGGTTATTGATGAAAGTGTCATGTTGGAATCTTTGGGGCTTCATTGAACTTGGTATAAAACACATTGTTCTTCAATTGTTGCTTCATTGGGTGGTGTTATCACCTTAACAATTTTTATATCGGGATCTAAAAATTTCTGAGGTTCAACGAGACGTTATACCACAGTAGAGGCGTGATATTTTAGGGAGCTCGGCCATATCCCGCAGAATATGAACGAATATAGCGGACGCTGGAATGGAGTAGCTCGGCGAACCGTCGATCTTGAAGAATATCATATCCATAGTCGAGGCCCACATCGGACCAACAAATAGCACAGAACTTAACATCGCAAAGGCAGACCGGGGAAAACCACTCTGGTTTTGATGGGGAATGTGTGGCACTCTTACACACGCATCGGGGGAGACAGTGGATTGCTCGAAACCAATTTTCATATGGCCCCGATGTCACGTGGTTCAAAATGTCACATCAATAACTCGCGGGAATAATGGCGGCTGGTCAGATCACCTCACATCACCGATCCAGGTACTTTCCCAGATGACGTACCAAAAGGACGTCATCTCATAAATAACACGAGGCTCTTCATTTGAAGTGGATTGATGAAGCATGACACACCAACGTACCGTGACAGTAATTCGTGATCAAAGTACAAAAAAACATCAAATCTTGGATATGAGATCATTTTATCCTATTCTAGGAAATTGCCATCTTATGCATAAGAAAAACAAGATCGACATGTGTTCATGAAATTCTGTAAATTCAAAGGGTGGACAAATCAAGGTGTCTGCAAAGTCCAAAAGGTATATATAACACCCATCAAATGGTGTCTGGCACAACTGGGTTCTCAGCTAATGTACCAAGCAGGTCAATAAGTAAGGATGAAAGATGGGTCTTGCAGATACTGGCGACTAAATTTCATACCGAACCTGAAACTAAGACAGAGTCAGGAGTCAAATTAAACCCCGTTATAAGGGATCTCATCATAAATGAACATGCGGGCAACACCTGCCACCCAGCCACAAAGAAGAAGAGGAGAAAAAGGCAGAGGACAAAGGCCAAAACCGAGATGATAGAAAGCGTTGGGGAAAATCTCGATTGGTGGAGTACCCTGGAGGAGGAAATTGCCAAGATGAAGTGAATCCTCAGGTAAAATTTTGGTATATTTTAGAAAGTTTTGGACAGATGTCGGCTTAAAAAAAGGGAGTCCTGATATGACAGACCATTTACTAATGGTCCCTTTAAATAATACAACTGTTCTTCCTTTTTGTAACTTGTATCTGTTTTTAGAATTATGAGGAAGTTTGAACGTTTTAAATTCCACACGAAATTCCTTTATATATGCTTTGCCTCACGAGTATAGAAAAAAGGGGGGGAGAAAGGAGGAGCCTGCCCTCTATGCAGGAAAAACTTTATAAACCTTTGGGGTTGGAATTAATACATGGATGCAAAGGCAGATTTTGGACATTTTATGAAAAGATTCTAATTGGTGGTGTTATGAGTCTCATTTTCTCTCATAGTGTGTGTTTCCTGTTATTTTGTATTTCATTTTGCTTTCTTCTATCTAAATTCAGAAATTAAAAGTCTAGAATTCATTATTCAATGCTCTCAGCTTGGCAATTTAGACTATGTTTGTCTCTTCTAAACCATTTCAGAATTCATTATTATAATGCTTTGATAATAGTTGTGTGTTTCTTTTCTTTCGATACCATCTAAATTTTCAAGCATAAATTCAGAAGTCACTTCCTCATTTAGTCTTTTCCTCTTAATTGTTTTTAGGATTTGGCAATGCATCCTACATTCTTGACCCCATAGCCCAAAGGTCATCTTCAGCTCTTCAACAATTTTATTAAAAACCTCAAAACAGACTAAATCTAGCCATTGATTTCCATAGATATATCAAGTGACACGAGAGATCCCTCTCTGAGTTGAGCAAGCTAGTGCCTCAACTCTAAAGTTGGTTGAAACAGTTACCTATGTTGTTTGTCTATTTAGTCGGACAGATTTATAGAGTGCTAACATTTTGGCGTCGTTGTCAGGGACGGAATTGAAAAATTTTCCCTGGGAAAGAATGACATGGTTGAGTTCTAAGGTCTGAGAGTGGCAGACACTTAGGCACACATTGGTTGTATTCCTTCTCTGGTGACTCCACTTCAGTTCGAAGGCGACTCCACAAATAAAAGAATCCTGAATTTCCAAGAGGTGACCCTGCTCTCAATGCTTCAAGCGCAAGATAGAAACTTCACTGAAAGATGAAACCCCTTGACAGGGACGAGAAAAGGCATCATGAGGGAAAACAGGTACTCAAAATGGGACCTCTTACAGAGCATTTTACTTTTCATTTTAAGTTTCCTTTGCTCCTTCCTTGAACATGCCAAACGAACTTTCTTGTACCTATTGTATCTTAATAATGAGCATGAAAGACTTGCAATTATATTTCCTCCTCTAGACATTGCACATGGATACCCTCACCTTGTTGATGGTTCTGATAAAAAGTTTTCACCTAGGCCACGCAATGATAATGACCATGTTGATGAATCCCGTGAGACTCAGACCAATGTTTCACCCATTGTTCTTGGTCCAACACCCCCTAAGGCCCGACATAGATATATACCCTTAAAGCTACCCCAAACCCTTCATGATTTACCTCCAAATTACTATGAGTACCTACCTGTTTTCGACGAAGAATCGGATATCATCTTGGCCGAAAAGTACATTCAAGGGTTTGAGCATTTTATAGATTTATTCGAGATTGACCATGATGATGTGTGTATGAGAGTTTTCTCTCAATCCTTGAAAGGAGACACCAAACATTGGTTCAAACATTTGCATCAAGACACCATCATCTCATGGGTAGAATTAAAGAAGGTATTCTTAATTATTTCTGTGTTTAGTAGAAAATTCTCTAGCATCTATTATAATATGTCCGAAGAAATTCAACCCTCTAAAGTTGTTGTCATGCTCCATTATGCAACCACTCTTCATCCAAATTTTTCTTTCCTCCTGATGGAAAGAAGACCTGAGTCCTTACAACAAATGTTTAGGGATGCTCAGGACATTCAGCACAACATCCAAGCATGTAATCCGATCCAGAATGAGGAGTTGAATGCTCAAGAACATGAAAGCAAATGTGAACAGGAAATAGTTGATTAGAATTTTGAGCACAGAATTGACAATACCATAGGTTCTCGTGAAGCTTCCAATGGAAATAATTTTGAAAAGAACTGTATTCCACTTGTTGAGAGAAGGGAGGTCGATCTAGCTTCTGATTTGTCCCATGATAAGCGAGGGACTTATAATTTTATGTATTTATTCGTAGACAATCAAGAACATGAGTTTGAAAATTAGTCTGTTGAAGAGCATGTTGGCGTCCCATAGTTGTTCTTGCTAGATGATATTGCATATGCTACTGATTTACCTATATATAATGAATATGATGAAAATTGTGATGATGAATCCTTAGAGAAACCAACTGCATGTCCCCTATCAGAATTTTTCTTTCAGCGGTGTAATGAAATGACTCAACCCACATATCATAGTTACAAAGAAGAAAGTGTTGGATTAGCTGAAGGAAATTATTTACCTTTATGCTTTTCTTCATTCCGATTGTTGAAAGAAAATCCTAAGATCATCATTGAGGAGAGTAAATTTGTGTTTATGAAAAACCATGCCAAACTAATGAAGCAGAAGGACAAGGTATCGCAACACTCTTTTCGTATGCCTGAAAACCTGTCACTTGTGCTGAGATACAACCATCTGTTGGGGATAAAATCGAAGACGGTTTCAAATCAGGTAAGACAACCCTACCATTATGTTTTTCTTCCTTTGAATTATTGAAGGAAAATATTTGTAGTATCTCAGGTCAGGAATCCTCCAAGCATGAGCGGAGTGGTGATGATAATATTATGAACGATCACATAAAGGTTCATGTTATCTCAAATTTGTGGTCTACGTTCAGCTATCAGCCTGAAAAGGAAGAAGAAGTTGCTCCAGAAAGTATTGTTCAAGGTCATTTTCTCTCTCCCGAAATCAATATAGATTCTCAACATGAAAAGGTGTTTCAAAGTATTTTCTCTTCCCTTGAGAATGACGTCGTGGTTCAATTTTTAAACAAAATAGACATGGATGAAGATTCTGAAACTACATCTATGGAAGTCTCCAACAATAAAAAAAAACAAATGACATAGATTTTCGGGAAAGAAACGAAGCAATATATGCCACTTTTCCATTACAAATACAAAAATATAGTAAAGAGGTAGTGGTTTTATTTGAGTCATTTGAAAATCAGGGTTTTGAAAATTCATCTATGGGAATTCTAGACTGTGAAATAATGCGCGTTGTTGGCTTTTCACATTTGCTAGAATATTATGAGCAGGAACTTATTTCAATTAATTTGTTTGAAGGTCAAAATGGTGGTCCTCAAACAAATTCCCAAAAATTCAATGAAACCAAAGCAGAGTTGTTTGATGAACAAGAGGATAGCCTTGATGCACATTATATCGCTGTCATATTTGAAGATGTGCAAGAATATATGAATATTTTTTTTGATATGCATGGACAAGCAGACAAACCTATCGTTTCTATTTCATTCAAAAATGTTCTCAGAACAAAAGAAATAGGGCAAAAACAACTAACACTGATGAAAGATGCTTGCCTTTCGGTTTTTGTTCATCAAGGAGAAATGATTTTTCATGGTTTTCAAGATCCGGTGGCCATCCTATTACAGTCTTCAGTGGAGGATGAATTTGTTTCATTCATAAGCTCAGATTTTGGATTCAATTTATTTTTTCAGCCGCCATCTTTTACATTTTTCTACCAGCTTAAGAAAAATGTGAAAAAAGGAAAATCAGGAAGCCAATTGCTTGATTGGTTTCATTGGCACTTTAGCGTCACTTGATTGAGTGGTCATCCCAACAGTTTTAGGGTAGGTAGGGATGTGAAAATAAGCTTGTCGATCAAGCATTTTCCAGTTTAAGTTTTCTAACACTAAATATAGTCAGTTATCAATAATGTACTCGGACGTCCCGCATGCAGTTGGAATCAGTGCATAGAGCTTGGTAAGAGCAAGGTACACACATGTTTTTAGAACAGCCCAATGGATCAGGCACCGGGTCTACGAGTTCTTTGCTACCTCGCTGGGAGGATAGCATCCCTAGTTGGAGCCAATGTTATCACCTTAACAATTTTTATATCGGGATATAAACATTTCTGAGATTCAGCGAGACGTTATACCATAGTACAAGCATGATAGTTTAGGGCGCTTGGCCATATCTCGTGGCATATGAACGAATATAGAGGAGACGGGAATGGAGTAGCTCGGTGAACCATCGATCTTGAATAATCTCAGATCCACGGTCGAGGCCCACATCGGACCAACAAATAGCATGAAACTTAACATCGCTAAGGAAAACAGGGGAAAACCACTCTAGTTTTGATGGGGAACGTGTGGCGCTCTTACACACGCATCGGGGTAGACATCGGATTGCCTGAAACCAATTTTCCTATGGCCCCAATGTCACGTGGTTCAAAATGTCACATCAATAACTCACGGGAACAATGGCGACTGGTCAGATCACCTCACATCATCGGTCTAGGGACTTTCCCAAATGACGTACCAAAAGGACATTGTCGCATAACTAACTCGAGGCTCATCATTCGAAGTGGATTGATGAAGCGTGGAACACCAACGTACTGTGACAGTAATTCGTGATCAAAGTACAAAAAAACATCAAATCTCAGATATGAGATCATTTTATCCTATTCTGGGAAATTTCCATCTTATGCGTAAGAAAAACAAGCTCGGCATTTGTTCCTGAAATTCTGTAAATTCAAAGGGTGGCCAAATCAAGTTCTCTGCAAAGTCTGAAAGGTATGGATAATACCCATCAAACGGTGTCTGGCGCAACTGGGTTCTCATCTAATGTACCAAGCAGGTCAATAAGTAAGGATGAAAGATGGGTCTTGCAGATACTCGCGACTAAATTTCATACGGAACCTGAAACTAAGACATAGTCGAGAGTCAAATTAAATCATGTTATAAGGGATCTCATCACAAATGAACAAGAGGGCAACACATGCCACCCAGCCGCAAATAAGAAGAGGAGAAAAAGGTGGAGGACAGAGGCCAAAACCGATATGATAGAAAGCATCGGGGAAAATCTCGATTGGTGGAGTACCCTGGACGAGGAAATCGCCAAGATGAGGTGAATCCTCATGTAAAATTTTGGTGTATTTCAAAAAGTTTTGGACAGATGTCAGCTTAAGAAAAGGGAGTCATGATATGATAGACCGTTTACTAACGATCCCTTTAAATAATACAATTGTTCTTCCTTTTTGTAACTTGTCTCTGTTTTTAGAATTATGAGGAAGTCGGAACATTTTAAATTCCACACGAAATTCCTCTATATATGCTTGGCCTCACGAGTATAGAAAAAGGGGTGGAGAAAGGAGGAGCCTGCCCTCTGTGAAAGAAAAAATTTATAAACCCCTGGGGCTGGAATGAATACATGGATGCAAAGGCAGATTTTGGAATTTTTATGAAAAGATTCTAATTGGTGGTGTTATGAGTCTCGTTTTCTCTCATAGTGTGTGTTTTCTATTATTATGTATTTCATTTTTATTTCTTCTGTCTAAATTGAGAAATTAAAAGTCCAGAATTCATTATTCACTACTCTCGGCTTGGCGATTTAGACTATGTTTGTCTCTTCTAAACCATTTCAGAATTCATTATTATAATGCTCTGATAATAGTTGTGTGTTTCTTTCTTATACCATCTAAATTTTCAAGCATAAACTCATAAGTCACTTCCTCATTTAGCTTTTTCCTCTTAATTGTTTTTAGTATTTGGCAATGCATCATACATTCTTGACCCCATAGCCCAAAGGTCATCTTCAGCTCTTCAACAATTTTATTAAAAACCTCAAAACAAACCAAATCTAGCCACTGATTTCCATAGATATATCAAGTGACACGAGATATCCCTCTCTGAGTTGAGTAGGCTAGTGCCTCGACTCTAAAGTTGGTTGAAACAGTTACCTTTGTCGTTTGTCTATTCAGCCGGATAGATTTACAGAGTGATAACATTTTGGCATCGTTGTCGAGGATGAAATTAAAAAAATTTCCCTGGGAAAGAACGACATGGTTGAGTTCTAAGGTCTGAGAGCGGCAGACACTTAGGCACACATTGGTTGTATTCCTGCTCTAGCGACTCCACTTCGGTTCGAAGACGACTCCACAAATAAAAGAATCTTGAATTTCCAAGAGGCGGCATTGCTCTCAATGCTTCAAGTGCAAGACAGAAACTTCACTGAAAGATGAAACCCCTTGACAGGGGCGAGGAAAGGCATCATGAGAGAAAACAGGTACTCAAAATGGGACCTCTTACAGAGAATTTTACTTTTCATTTTAAGTTAACTTTGCTCCTTCCTTGAACATGCAAAATGAACTTTCTTGTACCTATTGTATCTTAATAATGATCATGAAAGACTTGCAATTATATTTCCTCCTCTAGACGTTGCACATTCATACCCTCACCTTGTCGATGGTTCTGATAAAAAGTTTTCACCTAGGCCACGCAATGACAATGACCAAGTTGATGAATCTCGTGAGACTCAGACCAATGTTTCTCCCACTGTTCTTGGTCCAACACCCCCTAAGGCCTGACATAGATATATACCCTTAAAGCTACCCCAAACCCTTCATGATTTACCTCCAAATTACTATGAGTACCTACCTGTGTTCGATGGAGAATCGGATATCATCTCGGCCGAAAATCACATTCAAGGGTTTGATCATTTTATAGATTTATTCGAGATTGACCATGATGATGTGTGTATGAGAGTTTTCTCTCAATCCTTGAAAGGAGACACCAAACATTGGTTCAAACATTTGCATCCAAAAACCATCAGCTCATGGGTAGAATTAAAGAAGGTATTCTTAAAGTTCTGGGGAAAAGAGAAATCCTTAGATCAACAACTCAATGAGTTTTATGCCTTGAAAAGGCACAGCAATGAAGCTATTTATTTTTTTAGTAGAAAATTATCTAGCATCTATTATAATCTGTTCGAAGAAATTCAACCCTCTGAAGTTGATGCCATGCTCCATTATGTAACCACTCTTCATCCAATTTTTTCTTTCCTCCTAATGGAGAGAAGACCTGAGTCCTTACAAAAAATGTTTAGGGATGCTCAGGACATTCAGCACAACATCCAAGCATGTAATCCGATCCATAATGAGGAGTTGAATTCTCAAGAACATGAAAGAAAATGTGAACAGGAAATAGTTGATTGGAATTTTGAGCACAAAATTGACGATATCATAGGTTCTCGCAAAGCTTTCAATGGAAATAATTTTGAAAAGAACTGTATTCCACTTGTTGAGAGAAGGGAGGTCGATCTAGCTTCTAATCTGTCCCATGATAAGAGGGGGACTTATAATTTTATGTATTTATTCGTAGACAGTCAAGAAGATGAGTTTGAAAATCAATCTGTTGAAGAGCATGTTGACGTCCCAGAGTTTTTATTGCTAGATGATATTGCATATGCTACGGATTTACCTATATATGATGAATACGATGACGATTGTGATGATGAATCCTTAGAGCAACCAACTGCATGTCCCCTATTAGAATTTTTCTTTCAGCGGTGTAATGAAATGACTCAACCTACATATCATAGTTACAAAGAAGAAAGTGTTGGATTAGCTAAAGGAAATTATTTACCTTTATGCTTTTCTTCATTTAGATTGTTAAAAGAAAATCCTAAGATCATCATTGAGGAGAGTAAATCTGTGTTTATGAAAAAACATGCCAAACTAATGAAGCAGAAGGACAAGGTGTCACAACACTCTTTTTGTATGCCTAAAAACCCTATCACTTGTGCTGAGATGCAACCATCTGTTGGGAATAAAATCGAATATGGTTTCAAATCAGGTAAGACAACCCTACCATTATGTTTTGCTTCCTTTGAATTATTGAAGGAAAATATTTGTAGTATCTCAGGTCAGGAATCCTCCAAGCATGAGCGGAGTGGTAATGATAATATTATGAACTATCACATAAAGGGTCATGTCAGCTCAAATCTGCAGTCTACGTTTAGCTATCAGTCTAAAAAGGAAGAAGAAGTTGCTCCAGAAAGTATTGTTCAAGGTCATTTTCTCTCTCCTGAAATCAATATAGATTCTCAACATGAAAAGGTGTTTCAAATTATTTTCACTTCCCTTGAGAATGACGTCGTGGTTCAATTTTTAAACAACAAAGAAATGGATGAAGATTCTAAAACTGCATCTATGGAAGTCTCCAACAATAAAAAAACAAATGACATAGATTTTCGGGAAAGAAACGAAGCAGTATATGCCACTTTTCCATTAGAAATACAAAAAGATAGTAAAGAGGCAATGGATTTATTTGAGTCATTTGAAAATCAGGTTTTTGAAAATTCATCTATGGGAATTCTAGACTGTGAAATAATGCACATTGTTGGCTTTTCACATTTGCTAGAAGATTATGAGTAGGAAATTATTTCAATTAATTCGTTTGAAGGTCAAAATGGTGGTCCTCAAACAAATTCCTAGAAATTCAATGAAACCAAAGCAGAGTTGTTTGATGAACAAGAGGATAGCCATGATGCATATTATATGGCTGTCATATTTGAAGATGTGCAAGAATATATGAATATTTTTGTTGATATGCATGGAAAAGCAGACAAACCTATCATTGCCATTTCATTCAAAAATGTTCTTGGAACAAAAGAAATAGGGCAAAAACAACTAAAACTGATGAAAGATGCTTGCCTTTCGATTTTTGTTCATCAAGGAGAAATGATTTTTCATGGTTTTCAAGATCTAGTGGCCATCCTATTACAGTCTTCAGTGAAGGATGAATTTGTTTCATTCATAAGCTCAGATTTTGGATTCAATTTATTTTTTCAGCCGCCATCTTTTACGTTTTTCTACCAGCTTAAGAAAAATGTAAACAAAGGAAAATTAGGAAGTCAATTTCTTGATTGGCTGCATTGGAACTTTAGAATCACTTGATTGAGTGGTCATCCCAGCAGTTTTAAGGTAGGTAGGGATGTGAAAATAAGCTTGTCGGTCAAGCATTTTCCAGTTTGAGTTTTCTAGAACTAAATATAGTTAGTTCTCAATAATGTACTCGGACATCCTGCATGCAGTTGGAATTAGTGCACAGAGATTGGTAAGAGAAGGGTACACACATGTTTTGGGAACAACCCAATGGATCAGGCACCGGGTCTACGAGTTATTTGCTACCTCGCTGGGAGGATAGCATCCCTAGTTGGAGCCAATGTTATCACCTTAACAATTTTTATATCGAGATCTAAAAAAATTTGAGGTTCAGCGAGACGCTATACCATAGTAGAGGCGTGATAGTTTCGGGCGCTCGACCATATCCCGTGGCATATGAACGAATATAGTGGAGGCAGGAATGGAGTAGCTTGGCGAACCATCGATCTTGAATAATCTCAGATCCACGGTCGAGGCCTCGAGGCCCACATCGGACAAACAAATAGCATGGAACTTAACATTGCAAAGACAGACCGGGGAAAACCACTCTGGTTTTGATGGGGAACGTGTGGCGCTCTTACACATGCATCGGGGGAGACAACGGATAGCCCAAAACCACTTTTTCTATGGCCCCGATGTCACGTGGTTCAAAATGTCACATCAATAACTCGCGGGAAGAATGGTGGTTGGTCAGATCACCTCACATCACTGGTCTAGGTACTTTCCCAGATGACGTACCAAAAGGATGTCATCGCATAACTAACTCGAGGCTCATCACTCGAAGTGGATTGATGAAGCGTGGAACACCAATGTACTGTAATAGTAATTCATGATCAAAGTACAAAAAACCATCAAATCTCAGATATGAGATCATTTTATCCTATTATGGGAAATTGCCATCTTATGCGTAAGAAAAACAAGCTCGGTCTGTGTTCCTAAAATTCCGTAATTTCAAAGGGTGTCCAAATCAAGGTCTTTGCAAAGTCTGAAAGATATGGATAATACCCATCAAACGGTGTCTGGCACGACTGGGTTCTCAGCTAATGTACCAAGCAGGTCAATAAGTAAGGATGAAAATGGGTCTTGCAGATATTGGCAACTAAATTTCATACCGAACCTAAAACTAAGACAGATTCGGGAGTCAAATTAAACCCCGTTATAAGGGATCTCGTCATAAATGAACATGCGGGCAACACCTGCCACCCAGACACAAAGAAGAAGAGGAGAAAAAGGTGGAGGACAGAGGCCAAAACCGAGATGATAGAAAGCGTCGAGGAAAATCTCGATTCGTGGAGTACCCTGGAGGAGGAAATCGCCAAGATGAGGTGAATCCTCAGGTAAAATTTTGGTGTATTTCAGAAAGTTTTGGATAGATTTCGACTTAAGAAAAGTGAGTCCTGATATGACAGACCGTTTACTAACTGTCCCTTTAAATAATACAATTGTTCTTCCCTTTGTAACTTGTATCTTTTTTTAGAATTATGAGGAAGTCGGAACGTTTTAAATTCCACACGAAATTCATCTATATATGCTTGGCCTCATGAGAATAGAAAAAGGGGGGGAGAAAGGAGGAGTCTGCCCTTTGTGCAGGGAAAAATTTGTAAACCTCTGGGGTTGGAATGAATACATGGATGCAAAGGCATATTTTGGACTTTTTATGAAAAGATTCTAATTGGTGGTGTTATGAGTCTCATTTTCTCTCATAGTGTGTGTTTCCTATTATTTTGTATTTCGTTTTTCTTTCTTCTGTCTAAATTGAGAAATTAAAAGTCCAGAATTCATTATTCAATGCTCTCGGCTTAGCGATTTAGACTATGTTTGTCTCTTCTAAACCATTTCAAAATTCATTATTATAATGCTCTGATAATAGTTGTGTGTTTCTTTTCTTCTGATACCATCTAAATTTTGAAGCATAAACTCATAAGTCACTTCCTCATTTAGCCTTTTCCTCTTAATTGTTTTTAGGATTTGGAAATGCATCCTACATTCTTGACCCCATATCCCAAAGGTCATCTTCAGCTCTTCAACAATTTTATTAAAAACCTCAAAACATACCAAATCTAACCACCGATTTCCATAGATATATCAAGTGACACGAGAGAGCCCTCTCTGAGTTGAGCAGGCTAGTGCCTCAGCTCTAAAGTTGGTTGAAACAGTTACCTCTATCGTTTTTCTATTCAGTCGGACAGATTTACAGAGTGTTAATAGGTGGGACATTTATCCTTTTTCTACAATAAGTCAAAATCGCAGGTTTACAACTTCATATTGCCTTGTCATTGATTTGGATAGGGGCTGAAGATTTTTATTGAAAACACTCAGAAGGAAAAGGCAAGGTCACTTTACTTATCTCTCATCAACGGGTTAGTAATGTTGTGGGATGGGGTATGCACCCCACTCCAATACTAATGTGGATTCTTCTTACCTTGAATGATCAACTTCTCATCTTGGCCAATATTTATGCTTCAAATAATGCAAGAGATTGTGCAACATTTTGGCGTTTGATTGTTGATCATTTTTGTGACATCTTGTGGCTCATTTGCAACGATATCAATGTGGTGGAATATCAAGCAAATAAAGAGTGGGAACTCCTTGTGTGCCTTCTAGTAAGGGAAAAGTAACAATGGCTAGCTTTGAAACCCAACATGGTATTTTTGAACCCAATCGAAATCCTTGAAAAGAATCATCAAAGGTGTGGCTCACCTCAACCAATTTTTGGAAAGGGATTGAGCAGATTTACTTGATGCTAGATATGACACTCCTCTTTAAGAATATTCCCTCTTTGACTCAACTAGAGGTTGTCATCTACATGTAAAGGGAACCGCCACTCTGTATGAGCATCAAACCCTTTGGTTTTCTATTTCCTAGGGTGTTGAAAGGGTGTCAACGGTGCAAATCCACTACATTTTGAATTTTTGCACATCTCAAAACCTTGAGTTTCCTAGCATGCATTTGTACAGTGTGGAAGCTTGTCCCTTTCCTATGTGGTGACTTTGGACGAGTTACCTAGTGAGAGGATGCAATTTCCAAAAATGTGGCCTTTTCACAAGGGTATGGAAGGAAAATTTCCAAAATTCATTGGGCCCGTAATTATGTTGTGATTAAGGTGTTTAAGGGGCTCATGGAAAGCCTCCAATGGGTCCCTTATGATTGGGACATGTAGATCAAGTAGCAAAACTATGTAGGGCCTTTTATTGTCGTTGGAAAATATTTGTAGGGAAAGACCCGCTTAGTGGTGTACTTGAGTATGTTAGATTAAGTCAAGCGATAGAGCCATCGAAGTTTTTTTAAATCCCTAACCACCAAGGAGGTCGAGGAATCATTTTTTCCCTCAAAACAACCGTTGGTTAAATGACTAATCAAGAAGACATTAAAAATGAATTTGTGGAGCACTATTGGATGGTCATTAGTTTCAAGGCCTTTTGACAAATGTCCTACGAGCTACTAGAAGAGAAAAATTGAGCCTATGACTTAGCCCTATCATTAGATGACCTATCCATGTCTCTTCATGAAATCATATATGATAAAGACTGAATCTTGATGGGTTCCCTTGTGAGATTTACAAAGATACCTGGGATTTTGTTGGACCTAACTTACTCTATGTATAGAATTTCCATTAGAGGCCTTGAACCAATTCTCTTTGGGTGTGGGAATTAACAAAGGTATTATCAGATTTATCTCTAGAGTCCAAGACCAAAAAGTCATTACAAATTGGAAACCCATTACCTTGCTCAACACCTCCTAAGAGATCCTATCCAAATCCCTAGATCTATGGCTTATGCATATTCTTCCTAAGATCATTCAAACTAAACAAACTGGCTTCATTCGTGGAAGATACATCTTGGATAATGTTATCATTGTTTGGGAGGGTATGTAATGGGATTAAATGTCTAGCCTAGATGCATTATTCATCAAGATTGACTTCGAAAAACCATATGGCATAGTTGAGTGGCCATTCATTCTAGCCATTCTCAAGGAATTAGGATTTGGTCCCTCTTTTATCGACAATGCAGAAACCCTCTTCGCTAATGCCTCAACTTCTCTCTATCAATTGTTGCAAGTCGGGTGAAACTAGCCTATTTTGTTCTATTTGTCAAGGTTACTTGTTAGCTACAACACTCTATGTCATGGAAAGTGAATCTCTCTATTGCTTACTCAACTCTAGATTTAACTATAGGTCACATTCGAGGTATTCCCCTTCCTACACTTGAGGTTTGATAACATGTCAATGGCCATTTTTCATATGACTCCTTGACTATAATTCAGGATCAATAATATTGGCACCATACTACGGATTCCCTAGACATATTTTTCACTTCTTTCAGGTCTAATATCAAGTCGATTGAGACTCCAAGATACAAGCAAAGTCAATAGTCAATCCCTAACTATCTAGAAACCCTAAATTGGTCTTGGATTGTCTTGCTGCAAGATTTGATTCTAGGTTGTAATAGTGCCAAGCCTTAGCACATTTTGAAGAAAATTATGATTGTTGATTGATCAGTTCTTGGAGGCTTTTGGATCTGAGGTAAAATGAGCTTCTTAACAATTACAAATCAGAACAAAGGAGGCATGACTTCATCTGCTAAATCCATTTAAAATCATGAGGATGGATAGAAAAACTTGGATGAACAAAACTGAAATGAAAAAGACAGGTATCTAAGAAGGATAAATTTGACTTTCCACTCTAGTAGTAGAACTAACATTCAACTCATTCAGATTGTGAACTAGTAGTCAAAAATAAGAAAAACAATCAAAGTGAAGCTCTTGTTTTACTCACAGCAAAACAGAGGAAAAATTGCAGTTAAATGAATGCTTTTAAATTTACCACACCAGGGGTTGTACTGAATTATGGATGCTACAACCTAACTGAGACAATGAGCAGATGAAAGAGAATAAATGTAAACATGAGAGATAAGACACAAATCACAAGAAACACATGATTTAACACACGAAGTCTAAGAATATCCAAATCTCTACAAACTATTTTATTAAAGACTTATTATTACATTCCTAGCCCCAAAAACTCTCGGGCTACCCCCTGTCTAATTAAAGATGAGAGAAAAAAATATAAGAAATCTCTTTCCTAAAATATCAAAATCAGATGTTAGAACAAGCTAATCAAAATCTTATTAATAAATTATCAGAGAAAGATGAAGAGAATGGTCGTTTAAAGAACCATAATCAAAGCTTGGTTGAACAAATCAAGAAGTTGAATAACAATAAGAAATTAGGGAAAAAAAATGAAGAAACCTCGTGTTTAAAAAACCTTAATCAGAGATTATTGGAACAGATCAGAATGTTGAAAGAGGAAGAATCGGAGAAGGAAGACAAGAACAAAGTTGACAAAGTAGATAAGGAAGAAAACTCATGCCTAAAAATCCATAATCAAAGTTTACTCACCCAGATTAAGAATATAAAGAGTGATAAGAAGACGGTACAAGACAAGTTAGAACAACTTATCAATAAGGAATCATTGGTAGATAAAGAGACAATGACTAAACCTATGGAACTATAGAAGTCTTCAAATGGAAAAAACCTGATGGTGGATAAAGCAATTAACACAAACCCAGTTAACCTTACAGCTCAAGGGGATTTAGTTGATGTAAAGAGGTCTTCACATGTCGAAGTAGAAACAAGACGAGGCTATGAAGAAGAATCAATTCCAAGTGTTAATCAAGAAGAAGCTATAAGTACATGAAGTAAAGATCAAGTTGCAAGGATGCATTATAGACATCCTAATCACAAAAATCGATACTTCAACCAATCAATGTATCCACAGAAACAACTGAAAAATATTTCAAAAATTATTACCTCCATTACAAATGATGCTCAAGGTAGAAGTTATCATGGGAGTCAAAATACATCAAAGTGTCTACAAGAACCCCATAAAATCCCCATTGTGTAGAAGATCGATTTAAGGTGGGCAGTCTCCCTTACGATTCAACAGTTCTACACAGCACTTAGAAGATCCTATCGTTTCAAGTCCTCAACGATCACTAATTCAGGAATAAAGAATAAGGAGACGATATTACAATCCATAGCAAGAGATAAGTCCTCCATAAGTATTCTTTGAGGACAAAGCATTTTTAAGGGGAAGGCAATGTTATGAACACAATATATATAGAAATAGATATAATTAATAATAATTAAACACATTATAAATCAAAAGTTATGTCTTATCTAAAGGATGTGTTTATTCATGAAATGACACCCCTTGTGAAGATATATAAACGGGCCCTCATTCTCATTGTAATCATCTCATATTTCCATATACAATTATTATTTAATATATATTACTGTCCTATATGGATATCTTTATATTCCAAGTATTTTGGATATTTACATAGTGAGCCGGGTTGGTTCACCACAATTAGCACGAAGATGGAAATCTTCAGCACGAGGCTGGCATCTCAACAACATCAACACGAAGCTGGAAATCTTCAGCACAAGGTTGGCATCACATCAACTCCCCCTTTCGATGGAGGTCCTTTCGGACTATACCAAGCTTGTCTCGAAAGTGCTTAAACTTTACATGAAACAGAGGCTTGGTCAACACATCTGCAACCTACTCATCCATGCCAACATAATGGAGCTTTATATCTCCTCTCTGCATCATATCATGAATGAAGTGATATCGGATCTCTATGTTCTTCGACTCATCATGGAACACAACATATTTTTACAACTCTAGTTATCACATAGGATCATGGTGGCTTCCATCTCCAGATCTAGTAGATCTGTCAACAACATCTAAAGCCATGTGGATTCACAACTGGTGGAACATGTTGCAATATATTCTGCTTCTACCGTTTTGAGAGAAATACTGGATTGTTTCCTACTTTGCCATGAATTCATGTCTTACCCCAGACTGAAACAACATCTTGAAGTGCTCTTTCTATTAGAAACATTTCCAGCTCAATCTAAATCAGTATATCCATACAATCTGAAGTCATGATCTCTAGTATAACAAAGACCAAAATCCAATGTACCCTTAAGGTATCTCATCACATGTTTTACATCATCGAGGTGAACACGCCTAGGTTCTACCAGATACTGACTCAAGGAAAAACATATATCTGGCATGGTATTCTTCAGATATATCACCGCACCAATAATCTTCCTGTACAGAGTAGCATCAATCAATTCTGACGAAGTGTCAACCAGGAGCTTCAACTTTGCTTCCATGGGTCTATTCATGGATTTTCACTCCAACATATCAATCCTCTTCAGTATTTCAACTGCATACTTCCCTTGGTTAAGTAAGATCTTCTCTGGGCTCTGCCAGACCTCAAGACCTAAGAAATAGTGCATTAGGCCAAGGTCTTTCATCTCAATTTCTGCAGTGAGCTTCTTCTTACTCTCAGTGATGACCTTTTCTTCTCCAGTTAGAAATAAGTCATCCACATACAACGACAATATAATAGGATCATCATTCATAACCTTGAAGTAAAGGTTAGAATTTTCTTCTCTTGGTAAAGCCCAAGCTCGTCAGGAAAATGTCAATTCTTCCATACCAAGATCTAGGAGCTTGTTTTAATCCATACAGAGCATTCTTCAATCTACATACATGAGTCTTTATATATTCAACTTAGAACCAAATTTTCACATTACATTGTACCAATCTGGTACACTTTCTCAGTTGCAATTCAATATGCACAATCATGTGCTAGCTCTATGTGCTCTCTGCAAAGCACTATCTGTCTCACTGCCTGAGAGTATGTCCTCTCCTTTTTCTGCAAATGTTCCTTCTGGAACTGGGACTTTGCACCTACAGCTACTCTGAAGCTGAGAATGGTTGCTCCATTCTCACTGTGACTACTGAAATCAGAGAGTAACTCCTCTACTCCATCATGGCAACAGCTTCATCTGAAACTAAGAGTGACTCATTAACTGATATTGAATGTAGCTCTTCTTCTTTCATGGAGGTAACTCTATATTTTATTGTAGTCATATATCCATGACCCAACTAATGTACTGCACCAACCGCCACTCAATTTTAAATATGGGGATTTCTCCCCCTGCATCTCATACTATATATGAATCATGGTTGTTCTAGTTGTCTTCATGAATACTGGAACTATTTCTTCAATTACTGGAGTAGGTGCCTCATCATAGTCTTTTCCCTCTTGTTGGGAGAATCCTTTGGACACACATCAGGATTTGTACATCTGCAACATGCTTGATTTTTTAGATCAATCTTGGAAGTCAATATTGACTTCTCTTCTAGTCTCACGGAAAAGATCCATATCCTAATATTTCTGACTAGCTTCCTTTTCTGTCACTGAAACAAGGAAATCTTCCGAGGATATTTCAAATCTCCTAGAAGTTTCTAAAGTTGTGATCTAGTATTCTCATGGCATATGTCTCCCAGCCCTGGAAGTTGTCTCTTCATCTGATCCTTTCTGAGATCGAGCTTACTCTTGATTTCTTCTAAGTCAACAAGGATTTCATCATCTCTTATGGGGTATACTTGGTGTTGAATACCAAGTCTAAATATGAAAGGTTGAGTTAGACTTCAAACGAGTCTTGCTTCCCATCAAGGTGGCTTCATTATCCTTTGACCAAGTCTTCTATGAGTTCTTGTTCTAATGTTTGGTCATCTTTGGAGCCTTCTACTCCTTACAATCAATCTTCATATGAGATACTCTGGATCTCAAAAATAGTTTCTTCTTCATCTTCTTTCGTACATGGATGTATATTGTCATGTCCACAACTTGGGTATTTTGCTTCATGTCTCATATAATATGTTTCCTTCTGTAACCTTCACTATAGCTTCCTCATGGTTATCACATGTGACCTGAACCAAGGTCAACAAAACAACATGCAAGAATAATACTCTTTTGATAATAGTAATAAAACAATAGCACGAATAATTTTCATAGTAGCTCCTTTAGAGCTATCACTTGTGGCATGCTTGGAACAAAGATCAAAAATACAATATGAAACGAGATCAATACTCTTCTAGTGTTGTGATCAAACATTCATCCATTGTAACTTGGAACCAACACAAGAAGTTTCTCCTAGAGGAGATGTTAGTTGTATCTAGTAAATGATTTCATTAAGCATTTATCTCAATATGCTCACATGCTACCAAGTATAATACTTTTCAAACACTGCTACATCAACTATAGTGTTTACTTGTAAAGGGGTAGTTATCAACTTGTCATGTGCAACTTTGAATCTTATCAACTTAATTAATCAAACCTAGAACCTGGAGCCTTGTCCTCAATAATGAGTGTGTTGCTTTTCTTCCAAGTCTCCTTCACTCAAGATGATGAGTGTTTTCTTCAAATTGTCTTCTGTACTAAGACAATATGTTATCTTGACAGAAAGTTGGGTTAGAGGATAAACTCTATGATCTCAACTTTAATCAATTTAATACTTTGAATTTAATTTTGACCATACGTTAGTATGATGGCCATAGCTTCAACATGCAACCTAGATCAAAATAATGTCATAACAAATAGATGCATATCAGAATAATCAAACCTGGGTTGCATTATTACTCTGCATGTGTTGGATCTGTTGAAATATTGAGACTGCAAAGAGTATTCTATTTATTATTGATGTATTATTCATTAGATCAATCCCCTTTTGTGGATTGATCATGTCGGGTATTGTAATGACCAAAACCCCTTTTGCGAATTGGTCAAACCCTAATTGTAATAGGTTAAATGAGAAGTCGGCCACATAATATATTAAAAGTGGTTATAACCACCCAGAATGAGAAGTTGGCCCTGCCAGTGAAAAGACACCTCAGTTCAGCGCCTGCCAGATTGTATAAATAAGAGAGGCTAGCGCCTCATTTGTTCACTCACTCACTTGTTCATCAGAGCGCAAGTTTGGAGCTGCAGTTGGAGAAGAAGGAAGAGAGAGAGAGGCGCATTCTTGGGAGAGGACTTTTTGTATT
The DNA here is from genome assembly GCA_009831015.1 of Picea engelmannii. Classification (NCBI taxonomy): domain Eukaryota; kingdom Viridiplantae; phylum Streptophyta; class Pinopsida; order Pinales; family Pinaceae; genus Picea; species Picea engelmannii. Next base: position 116,716 of record ML793690.1, read on the forward strand.
GTTTGGTTCAATCTCTTGGCATTGTATTGGCTATCTATATTAAGGAAGTTTTTGTTGGGTTTTCTCCCCCATGAGGGTTTCCTAGGATAAATGATGTGTCTCTTGTGATTGTGTATTTCTTAGTGATCCTATCTATGATATGGTTATCTAGTGAATTGAAAAGAAACCTAATAATAGCTTAAACCTTAACATGGTATCAAAGCTAAGCTAAAGAGAGCATCTTTCACAAGAAGAAGAAAAGCATCATTGTTGTCGTACATGCAAATTAGGGCTTTTTATTGAAGAAGAATTTCAGCCCCAAAGCCATCTATAAAAGTGTGCCCTACCTCAAGGAACACTTTGGCATCTTCAGCTCACCTTTTCAGTGGTTGAATCTCCTGAAAAGTGAAACCCTAGTTTTCACAAAGTACTAGAAGTAACAGAAAACCAGAAGTACCAAAGTACCAAAAGTACCAAAAAACCAGAAGCACCAGTCCAGAAATCCATTGATCAAGTTTGAAGGGGTAAAAGTTGGATTTTCTGAAATCTAACCACACCAGGGTACTCGCCTCAGCCAAGCGCATCTCTTGGTAAGTTCAAAATTCAAATCTGAGCATTTTCATTTTTTGGTCATTTTCCTAGCTCCAGGTAAAACATGTCTACAAACACTAGTCTTGTTGACAAGATAGAAGGTGTGGAAAAATTTTGTGCCTAGAAGTATAGGATTGGACTCATTCTTGAAGAGAATGACCTATCAAGAGTCATTAAAGAAGAAGTACCAGAACCCGTCGATGCTGCAGATAAAGCAAAGCACCAAAAGGACATAATTAGGGCTCAAAGAATCATTGCAGATTCTATCAAAGATCACTTGATTCCTCAAGTGTCTTCAAAGAAGACTCCAAAAAAAATGTTTGATGCCCTAACCAGATTATATGAAGGAAAGAACATAAATCAGAAGATGAATCTAAGAACTCAACTCAAGAATACAAGGATGCAAAAAGGAGAAACGATCCAGGAATATTTCTCCAGAATATCAGAATTCAAAGAATAGCTAGAAGAAATTGGAGATACTATAGATGAAGACAAACTCATAATGATGTCCCTTAAAATATTTGTGACGAATCCAAACTATTTGTGCCAGAACAGAGAAACTAAAATTTGACAGTCTTTGGGAAGAATGTATTCAAGAAGAATCAAGCGTAGCTAATCGAGAAGCTTTACTATCAAGAGATGAATATCAAGCCCTAGCTACTCACACTAAAGGAGGAAGAAAGAAGTCTTACTTCCAGAAAGAAACTCATAAAGAGTCTCAATCCCAAAACAAATTCATACATAAATAGTCTAAACCGAAGAGATTCCAAAAGAAAGGACAAAGAAAAGAAAGAGACTTCTCATATTATCAATGCTATCATTGTGACAATATGGGACATATTGCAAGACATTGTCCAACTAGACAAGAAGAATACAAGAGGAAAAACAAGAGGCATCATTCCCATGCAGTTGAAAATGAAGAGCCACCCACGAAGATGATAAAAGAACGAATTGAAGACTATGTCTTAATCTCGGCCCTCTCGGGATCGGTATCACCAGGAGAGGACATTTGGTTCATTGATAGTGGTGATTCCAAGCACATGACATTCCAAAGATATATTCTCTCTTGCCTTTCAGAAAAGAAGTTTTCTCATAAAGTTACACTTGGAGATGATTATCAATATCCTATCAAGGGAGTAGGATAATCAAACTACAAGATTAATTCAAGGACTCCAATGAAGATGAAGGATATACTCTATGTACCAGGTTTGACAAAGAACCTACTCTCCATATCATCTTTAGAAAAGAAAGGCTTCAGACTTGCCTTTATAGATGGAAAAGTTCTTATGTGGGCTAAAGGAGAAACCATGAAAGAAGCAATCGTTATTGGAAAAGAATAAGGTGGATTGTATATGCTAAAGGGTCACTTAGAAGCAGCCATGACCCATGCCATTGAGAATCCATGTGAACTTTGGCATAGAATATTAGCCCACATCAACTACAAGGCATTACCGTATGTATGCAAGGTAGTTAAAGGTCTACCATAACTCAAGGTTGACCATGAAGGTGTGTGCAATGGATGTGCACAAGGGAAGAACATCAAGAACCCTTTTCTGAAGAGAGACGGTAAAGTAGAAGGAGTCTTAGAACTCATTCACTCAGATGTGTGTGGCCTAATGCCATCATCCTCCATCAGTGGGTATGTATACTATGTATCTTTTATTGATGATTATTCTCGTAAAACCTAGGTTTCCCTTTTGAAATCAAAAGATGAAGTGTTCAGTAAATTCAAGGAATTCAAAGCCTTGATAGAGAATCTTTTTGAAAGAAAGATCAAGATACTCGGGTGAGATAATGGAGGAGAATACACCTCAAAAGAGTTTGTAACCTATTGCAAAGATGTCGGAATTAAGAGGGATCTCACCACTCCTTACAATCCTCAACAAAATGGTGTAATAGAAAGAAAAAACAGAACTATAATGGAAGCAGTGAAGACCATGATCCATGATCAAAATCTTCCAATGTGCTTATGGGAAAAAGCAGCAAAAAAACAATAGTATATGTACAAAACCGATTGTCCCATAGTGCACTTGGGTTCAAGACCCCAGAAGAGATGTTCTCTGAAAAGAAGCCAGAAGTAAGCCATCTCAAAATATTTGGCTGCCCAATATTTGTACATATTCCAAAAGAGAAGAGAAACAAGTTAGACCCTTTAGGAAAGAAGGGAATATTTGTTGGATACTGTGAGGTCTCCAAGGCCTTCAGAGTTTATATACCAGGTTACCATCATATTGAGATCAGCAGGGATGTCACCTTTGATGAATATGCAACACTCAAGAAATCAAGAAGATGCCATCTTGAAGAAGTATATGAAGAGGAACATGTGGCTCCCAGAGTTGCGGAACCAGTAAGGGAAGACATAGCTTCCCCTAATGAGGAAATTCTAGAAGATCATGACATAGTATAATTTCAAGAACCTCCCCAGATGAAGATCTCCCACAAGAGAAAGCCAGCTTAGGAAAGGGAACTTATTCAAGATGGAGATTTGTATGGTGTCCCCGAAGAAACCACAAGACAAGTGAAGAGACCTAAGCCATTCTCCAGTTATATGGCTTTGATGTGTGATCTCTTAGAGAAGGAGTCTATATGCTTTGAAGAATCCATTCAGAAGAATGAATGGGCAGATTCCATGATAGAAGAATATCAATCCATCATAAAGAATAATGTATGGGAAATAATTCCCAGACCGAAGAGCAAGGATTTGGTATCTTCCAAATGGATTTTCAAAATAAAACATGTTGTTGATGGAAGTATTGAGAAGTACAAAGAAAGGTTTGTCGCTCGTGGATTTTCTCAAAAGGAAGGCATTGACTATGAAGAGAAATTTTCTCATGTAGCCAGATACACTTCGACCAGAACCAACATAGCCCTTACAACTAAGATGAAGTGGAAGTTACACCAGATGGACATAAAGACAACTTTCCTAAATGGTGTCATTGAAGAAGAAGTGTATATAGAACAACCTCAAGGATTTGAAGTTGAAGACATGAAGACTCATGTATGTAAGTTGAATAAGGCTCTGTACGGATTGAAGCAAGCTTCTAGAGCTTGGTATGGAAGGATTGACAGTTTTCTGACGAGCTTAGGCTTTACCAAGAGTAAAGTTGATTATAACCTCTACTTCAAGGTTATGATTGATGAGTCGGTTATATTGTTTTTTTATGTGGATGACTTATTCTTGACTGGAGAAGAAAATCTCATCACTAAATGTAAGAAGAAGCTCGTTGCATAATTTGAGATGAAAGACCTTGGCCTAATGCATTATTTATTAGGTCTTGAGGTATGGTAGAGTCCAAAGAGGATCTTCCTTAACCAAGGGAAGTATGCAGTTGAAATCCTGAAGAGATTTGATATGTTGGACTGCAAGTCCATAAATACACCCATGGAAACCAAGTTGAAGCTCCTGGTCAACACTTCGTCAGAATTGATTGATGCTATGTTGTATAGAAAGATCATTGGATTGCTTATGCATATGATGAACACCAGACCAGATATCTATTTTGTTGTGAACACCTTGAGTCTATTTCTGGTAGAACCCAAACATGTTCACCTAGTTGTTGTAAAACATGTGATGAGGTACCTTAAGGGTACAATAGATTGTGGTCTCAGTTATGAAGGAGATCGTGACTTTAGACTGAGTGGGTACACTAATTCTTATTGGGTTGGAACTGTGTCTGACAGGAACATCACTGCAGGATGTTGTTTCAATCTGGGGTCAGCCATGATCTCATGGCATAGTAGGAAGCAATCAAGCATTGCTCTCAGCACAGCGGAAGCATAATACATTGTTGTGTGTTCTGCCAGTTGTGAAGCCATATGGCTTCGGAAGTTGTTGATAGGTCTATTCAACCTAGAGATGGAAGCAACCATGATCCTATGTGATAACCAGAGCTGCATAAAGATGACAGAGAATCTTGTATTTCATGACAAGTCAAAACACATAGAGATCTGATATCACTACATCTGTGACATGGTGCAAAGAGGAGCCATAAAGCTCCAATATGTTAGCATGAATGAACAAGTTGTTGATGTGTTGACCAAGCCTTTATCTCATGTAAAGTTTGAGCACTTTCGAGATAAGCTTGGTATAGTCCGAAAGGACCTCCCTCGAAAGGGGGAGTAGTGATCATGTCCCAACTTAATTGTTGTGATGATGTGCCAGCTTAATTGTTGTGATGATGTGCCCACTTAATTATTGTGATGATGTGCCAGCTTAACTGTTGTGAGGATGTACCATCTTAATTGTTGTGATGATGTGACAGCCTCGTGTTGTGATGATGTGTCAGCCTCGTGATGTGATGATGTGACCAACCTCGTCCTGTGATGATGATGTTAATATTATGGCAGCTGCGGGAGGTATTTACCTCCACGTCTAAACCTGACAAGAATAGAAGACTCCGGGAAGCAAGAGAAACCCTAATGAGTTGGCTAATAACCCTAGAAGCCTTGTCGGCTCAAGAAGATAATTTATATTAGGTTATTAGCCTCCAAGAGAAGAAGTCGGCCAGAAATAATAATAATAATATACTGAACAGACACATATCTAGAAGGAGAAGTCGACCCCAACAAAACTGGTAGAACCATTATAAATACAGGGCGCCAGTTCTCATTTGTAGCATCTTAGAATTGCAGTGTTCCCAGTTGGTGTGCACTGCATTTGCAGTCTTGTGCGCACGTTTGGAGGAGGGTTGCAGCTGCAGCTACAGCAGCAGCTAGTCTCAGTATTGGGTTGAATATCTCTTGGCTAGGGTTTGGACTATCTGATCAGCTTTTTGTGATGCGCTATCCTTGGGGAAAGGTGTGCTACTCTTTGCTTGGATATCTAACCTAGGGTTTTCTTCCGGAGGAATTCTCAGTCAAGGTTAAGGTGCTCGGAGGGAGGCTTCGGCCTATGGTTGGGTGACGAGGGTATTGTCAATGGTAAAATGAGCACACCATATTCTATATTCTAACAGGTTATGGGCCCACACCCCTTAAGTCAGCCTAAAACGCTGGAAGGAAACATAGACCTTAGACATTGAGCTCGTTGAGGAATTGCCGCTAGGGTTACTAGCAGGAGCAGTTTCCAAAAGCACTGCAGCTAGGGTTACTAGCAGAAGTAGTTGCAGAAACCCTAAACCTCTTATCGAGGCACCTTAAGTGACGAGATTGACCTAATCTCCATATAGATCAATGTGCCCTAGCCCAGCGCATCTCCTAGTACTCTCATAAGGCCAAGACGTGAAGTTTGGATCTCTAGTCAAATCTAGGGTTTGACCAAGTCAAGCAAGTCATGACGAACTCTATGAAGTGTGAGAACAAGCTAGATGGAGTCTCTAACTTCAGAGAATGGAAGACAAGGATTGACCTCATCCTTGCTAAGAATAAAGTGTTGGATATTGTGAAAGAAAATATTGTGAAGCCAGAGTTTAAAGAAGGAAAAGAGAAGGAACCGCAGAACGTTGTAGCTATGGAGAAGTTCAAAGATGTTGACATCAATTCCATGAGTATCATAGTGGATTCCATAAAATACCTCTTGATACCCTACATCTCCCATCTTGACTCATCAAAGAAGATGTACGATGCCCTAACAAATCTCTTCTCAGTCAGAAACATTGGACAAGTTATGAGTCTGAAGAATGAGCTATGTGACATGAAGATGAATGATGACGACATCATAACATCATACTTTGTAAGGATCTCCCAGTTAAGATATCAACTACAAGCTATTGAAGAGATCACTTCAGAAAAGGAATTGGTGAACATAGTACTCAATGGTCTTCCCAAGACATGGGATGCATTTGCTGCAAGCATGAACACAAGGAAGGAGTACTCGACATTTGAAGAACTTTGGACTTGTTGTGCTCAAGAAGAATCAAGAATCAATGCAAAAGAGAAACCCCAAAAGAAGTATGATGATCAAGCCTTCACAGCAAGATTCAAGAACTTCAGGAACAAAAGGAAATTTGGTTCAAGGAGGAAGCCAAATCAAGAGAAAGACATTTCAGAAATACAATGTTTCAACTGACAAAAGTACGGTCACTACAAGAACCAGTGTCCCGAGCTAAAGAAAAGGAAAGAGAAACACGAAGCATCGATTGTTGAATAAAAGGAACCTACAAAGAAGACTAAGCAGGATGGAAGAGACTTCTTCTACTAAAAGGTAACAACACTCTTCTTATTTCTTGTACATATCTTGCTTGTATCGTCTCTATACATATCTTGTATATCTATCTCTTAGAAGATAATGTGTTCCAAGAAGAACTATACCTATGAAAGAACAAACAAGATGAAAAGAAGGTATCATTAGATATTACACATGAAAGAATGAAATATATCATGTGAAATCTATTACAAGATAAGTTGAAACTAGAATCAATCTTGAAAAGACTTAGAAGTCAGACATCAAGTGAAACTGGAGAAATACTTATGATGACAACTAAGACGGAAGTGTGGACTCTGTTAGACAGAGAGAGCCAATTATATATTGCAGAAGACAATAAGGATGCAGATGGAAGTATGGACTCTATCAGACGGAGGGAGCCGATTATATGCACTCTTACATGAAGAAAGGATTAGGAGGGAGCTAATCCTATGATCCATTGAAGATGATGAAATGTATATATCCATGGTAGTAGCCATGAAAGACAGTACATGTTCAGCTCAACCACAGAAGAAGACCTCTTCGAAGAAAAGCCTTAAAGTATTCCTAGTTGTCCATCCAAATCCATGAACCTGTGATGAAAGAAAGAAGTGAAATCTCTAGAACATGGAATCTCCATGAACCTAAGAGATAATGAAAAACATGAAGAAGAACATGAAGATTCCAAGAAAGAAAGAAAGGCCAGAACAACTAGTCATTACATCAATAATCACAAGATTACCAAGCCTGATATGAAAGCAATCAAGCAGAAGAACTAAAAGTCGTGATGAAGAACAGTGTATGGAAGACTTATGAATGAAAGCATTGCGAGATCTAGAACCAGAGATTCTCTCAGATGGAGGGAGAATACTATGATGATTACTTGTTCCAATACACTAGACATATCACTACATGAGTCATTATATCATCCACAACATCCATGAGTTGGAATTCTACATCAGATAAATGAAAAGAATGTTCTCCAGAGAAATTGAATAAAGAGTGTATGAATAATAATCTCAAGACTTTGAGACATACCATAAAGAGACTCCTGTATGCAAATAAGAAGAAGACAACTTGGTGGAGAACCTCTAGTGCACAACAGAAGAGTGGTGAAGATTTCCTATAATATCAAGATGACTACTCAGTGGATCAGATCTCATGATGACAGAAGAAGTACCACAAAGATATGTTCCAGTTCTCCAACTATGATATACTCTATTGTTCAGATCTACATGAAGCCTTCACAAGTGTTCCAGACTAAAGTACATTTGAAATCAATCATTACATTATCCATGATGAAGTCTAGGAAGGAGAAGTAAAGCTCGAGTATATTCCCACTGATGAACAGATAGCAAATATCCTGACAAAACTTCTATCCAGAATCAAGTTCGTATATTTTCGAGAGAAGATGGGGATCGGGAAGATTCTCCAAGCTAAGAGAAGGTACGGAAAAATATTTTTGAAGAACATTTATTTTTGTGATTTAAATAACTCTCCAGTTAGGAGGGAGCATTTATCTTTGTAATTGAAAAATAGTCCAGATTGGACAGATGCTTTCCTGTTCGGAAAGTGGATTGAGATCTCTGACGGACAATGACTTCCCATTGTAGTTAACATGGGAGGCAGACTGATTGTTGATGTATCATAGACAACGAATTCCCATTGTGGTTAACATGGGCAGTGGTCTAGGACAGTCATTCTTCTTGGCAGTCACTCTGAGTAGTGGTCAAGTAGAATGGTATGCCTCGTCGGGCAATCATTCTTTTGAAGTTCACAGTTGTGAGCAGTTTCGAAGAATGGTTCGTTTTGGAGGTTGATGCAGGACAGACATTCCTCTAGGGTTATACATTCTCTCCAGGTTACACTTTGTTTAGTGTCGGAGGAATGGCCCAGGGTGAGGAATAGTCTAGGCTCAACAATCAGGGACATTCATTCCTTAGGGCAGACTCATTCTCTCTAGGTTACACTTTTTCTAGTGTCGGAGGAATGGCCCAGGGTGAGGAATGGTCCAAACATTTCTTAGGGTTTATACATTCTGTCCAGGGTGCACTTTAATTAGTGTAGGAAGAATGGCCCAGGGTGAGAAATGGTCCAGGCTCATAAATCAGAAATAATCCTTCTTCCTTGTTTGTGAAAGATAGGGCAGATAGCCCATTGCTGATGAGGGCAGATATTCTTTTAGATCTCACAAACGTGAGAGAAAGATCTGCCTAGAGGATTTAGTTTATCTTTAACAGTGTTTTTCTATGCAGGATGGCATTAGATGATTGTTATGGAGACCACTTGTCTCCAGACAGTAGATGAAGACTACTGTGGTGGCAGATATTCTTTCATAACTCACAGATGTGAGTGAAGGATTGGCCTAGACAAATCAGTTTATATTAAAACATTGTTTCCATGCAGGTTGCTATCAGATGTTTGTTATGAAGATTGTATGACAGTAGACGAGGACTACTGTGGTGAATATGTTTCACTGTTCGCAACCATATGTTGTTGATCAAGTACTTGTATGTTACTTGATGTGGTAGTGAACCACTGAATTGTAGTTATATACTACTATGAATAGACACAGGTGTGTTCTATCCTTGTTCTAATTGCCTTGAAGACTATTAGCAGTTTATTGGAGATAATGATCATTCATATGAATGATGAACAAAGATTTTTCTAGACGGAAAATAGTTCAGGACTCTTACTCCTCTTGTATCACTCTATGGTATGAGTGAAGCATCATGTCTAATTATTCAGATGAAGTATGGTTTCGAGAGATGATGCAACTGATGGTGATGGTGATGGTGATGCTCATGATCTAGTCATGAAATAGTCTAGATGACTATATTAATGCTACTGGGTAAATGGTATGTTTTGTGCTCAATTCCATTACCTGTAAATACCTCTCTAGCTAAGAGGGAGTGTTAATATTATGGTAGTTGCGGGAGGTATTTACCTCCATGTGTGAACCTGATGAGAATAGAAGACTCTGGGAAGCAAGAGAAACCCTAATGAGTTGGCTAATAACCCTAGGAGCCTTGTCGGCTCAAGAAGATAATTTATATTAGGTTATTAGCCTCCAAGAGAAGAAGTCGGCTAGAAATAATAATAATATACTGAAAAGACACATATCCAGAAGGAGAAGTCGGCCCCAACAAAACTGGCAGAACCACTATAAATACAGGGCGTTGGTTCTCATTTGTAGCATCTCAGAATTGCAGTTTTCCTAGTTGGTGTGCACTGCAGTTGCAGTCTTGTGGGCAGGTTTGGAGGAGGGTTGCAAGTGCAGCTGTAGCAGCAGCTAGTCTCAGTATTGGGTTGAATATCTCTTGGCTAGGGTTTGGACTATCTGATCATCTTTTTGTTATGCGTTATCCTTGGGGAAAGGTGCACTACTCTTTGTTTGTCTATCTAGCCTAGGGTTTGCTTCCGGAGGAATTCTCAGTCAAGGTTAAGGTGCTCGGAGGGAGGCTTCGGCCTATGGTTGGGTGACGAGGGTATCGTCAATGGTAAAACGAGCACACCATCTTCTATATTCTAACAGATGATGTATTAGTTTTTATACTAATCCATGTTGATGCAAATGATGATACCATTCCAAGTCTCTGTTGAGAATGATGATATTGATGATGAGAAAAACTTCTGATGATTTATAGATACACCAATCAGTGTTCCAAGATGATGTTGATGACGTTGTCCTCTCTCTCGCCTGATGTTGTTGTAGAATACCCTTCTTGTTAAGGGGGAGTGTTGAAATATTGTAACTGTAAAGAGTATTCTATTTATTGTTGATGTATTATTCATTAGATCAATCCCCTTTTGTGGATTGATCATGTAGGGTATTGTAAATGACCAAATCCCCTTTTGTGGATTGGTCAAACCCTAATTGTAATAGGCTAAATGAGAAGTCGGTCCCATAATATATTAAAAGTGGTTATAACCACCTAGAATGAAAAGTCAACCCTGCCAGTGAAAAGACACATCAGTTCAGCACCTGCCAGAGTGTATAAATAAGAGAGGCTAGCGCCTCATTTGTTCACTAACTCACTTGTTCATCAGAGCGCAAGTTTAGAGTTGCAGTTGGAGAAGAAGGAAGAGAGAGAGAGGTGCATTCTTGGCAGAGGACTTTATGTATTGTTTGGTTTATTCTCTTGGCATTGTATTGGCTATCTATATTAAGGAAGTTTTTGTTGGGTTTTCTCCCCCATGAGGGTTTCCGAGGATAAATAATGTGTCTATTGTGATTGTGTATTTCACAGTGATCCTATATATGATATGGTTATCTCGTGAATTGAAAATAATCCTAATAATAGCTTAAACCTTAACATGGTATCAGAGCTAAGCTGAAGAGAGCATCTTTCACAAGAAGAAGAAAAACGTTATTGTTGTCGTACATGCAAATTAGGGATTTTTATTGAAGAATAATTTCATCTCCAAAGCCATCTAGAAAAGTGAGCCCTACCTCAAGGAACACTTTGGCATCTTCAGCGCACCTTTTCAGTGGTTGGATCTCTCGGAAAGTGAAACCCTAGTTTTCACAAAGTACCAGAAGTACCAGAAAACTAGAAGCACCAGTCCAGAAATCCGTTGATCAAGTTTGAAGAGGTAAAATTTGGATTTTCTGAAATCTAACCACACCAGGATACACGCCTCAACTAAACGCACCTCCTAGTAAGTTCAAAATTCAAATCTGAGCATTTTCATTTTTTGGTCATTTTCCTAGCTCCAGGTAAAAGATGTCAGGAAGCACTAAACTTGTTGACAAATTAGAAGGTGTGGAAAACTTATGTGCTTGCAAGTATAGGATTGGACTCATTATTGAAGAGAATGACTTATCAAGATTCATTAAATAAGAAGTACCAGAACCCGTCGATGCTGCAGATAAAGCAAAGCACCAAAAGGACACAATTAGGGCTAAAAGAATCATTGCAGATTCTATCAAAGATCACTTGATTCCTCAAGTGTCTTCAAAGAAGACTCCAAAAGAAATGTTTGATACCCTAACCCGATTATATGAAGGAAAGAACATAAATCGGAAGATGAATCTAAGAACTCAACTCAAGAATACAAGGATGTAGAAAGGAGAAACGATCCGGGAATATTTCTCCAGAATATCAGAATTCAAAGAACAACTAGAAGAAATTAAAGATACTATAGACGAAGACGAAATCATAATGAATCCCCTTAATGGTATCACAAGACCTTGGGATGCATTCATCCAAACTATTTGTGCCAGAACGGAGAAACTAAAATTTGACAGTCTTTGGGAAGAATGTATTCAAGAGAATCAAGAGTAGCTAATTGAGAAGTTTTACAATCAAGAGATGAAGATCATGCCCTAGCTACTCACACTAAAGGAGGAAGAAAGAAGTCTTACTTCCAGAAAGAAACTCATAAAGAGTCTCAATCCCAAAACAAATTCATACATAAATAATCTCAACCAAAGAGATTCCAGAAGAAAGGACAAAGAAAAGAAAGAGACTTCGCATCTTATCAATGTTATCATTGTGAAAAGATGGGACATATTCAAAGACATTGTCCAGCTAGACGAGAAGAATACAAGAGGAAAAACAAGAGGCATCATGCCCATGCAGTTGAAAATGAAGAGCCACCCATGAACATGATAAAAGAATGAATTGAAGACTATGTCTTAATCTCAGCCCTCTTAGGATCGATATCACCTAGAGAGGACACTTGGCTCATTGATAGTGATGCTTCCAAGCACATGACAGCCCAAAGAGATATTCTCTCTTGCCTTTCAGAAAAGAAGTTTTCCTAGAACGTTATACTTGGAGATGATTATCAATATCCTATCAAGGGAGTAGGAGAATCAAACTACAATATTAATTCAGGGACTCCAATGAAGATGAAGGATGTACTCTATGTACCAGGTTTGACAAAGAACCTACTCTCCATATCATCTTTAGAAAAGAAAGGATTAAGAGTTGCCTTTATAGATGGATAAGTTCTTATGTGGGCTAAAGGAAAAACCATGAAAGAAGCAATCGTTATTGGAAAAGAAGAAGGTGGCTTGTATAAGCTAAAGGGTCACTCAGAAGCAGCCATGACCCATGCCATTGAGAATCCATGTGAACTTTGGCATAGAAGATTATCCCACATCAACTACAAGGCATTACCGTATGTATGCAAGGCAATCACAGGTCTACCAGAACTCAAGGTTTACCATGAAGGTGTGTGCAATGGATGTGCACAAGGGAAAAACATCAAGAACCCTTTTCCAAAGAGAGACGGTAAAGAAGAAGGAGTCTTACAACTCATTCACTCAGATGTGTGTGGCCCAATGCCTTCATCCTCCATCAGTGGGTATGTATACTATGTATCTTTTATTGATGATTATTCTCATAAAACTTGGGTTTAACTTTTGAAATCAAAAGATGAAGTGTTTAGTAAATTCAAGGAATTCAAAGCCTTGATAGAGAATCTTTCTGAAAGAAAGATCAAGATACTCAAGTCAGATAATGGAGGAGAATACACCTCAAAAGAGTTTGTAACCTATTGCAAAGATGTCAGGATTAAGAGGGAGCTCACCACTCCTTACAACCCTCAACAAAATGGTGTAGCGGAAAGAAAGAACAGAACTATAATGGAGCAGTGAAGACCATGATCCATGATCAAGATCTTCCAATGTGCTTATGGGCAGAAGCAGCAAAAAAACAACAGTATATGTACAAAACCGATTGTCCCATAGTGCACTTGGGTTCAAGACCCCGAAAGAGATGTTCTTCGGAAAGAAGCTATAAGTAAGCCATCTCAAAATATTTGGCTGCCCAATATTTGTACATATTCCAAAAGAGAAGAGAAACAAGTTGGACCCTTTAGGAAAGAAGGGAATATTTTTTGGATACTATGAGGTCTCCAAGGCCTTCAGAGTTTATATACCAGGTTACCATCATATTGAGATCAGCAGGGATGAAACCTTTGATGAAGATGCAGCACTCAAGAAATCAAGAAGATTTCATATTGAAGAAGTAGATTAAGAGGAACCTATGGCTCCCAGAGTTGCAGAACCAGTGAGGGAAGTCATAGCTTCCCCTAATGAGGAAATTCTAGAAGATCATGAAATAGTAGAATTTCAAGAACCTCCCCAGATGACGATCTCCCACAAGAGAAATCTAGCTTGGGCAAGGGAACTCATTCAAGATGGAGAGAAGTATGGTGTCCCGAAGGAACCACAAGACAGGTGAAGAGACCTAAGTCATTCTCTAGTTATATGTCTTTGATGTGTGATCTCTTAGAAAAGGAGCCTACCTGCTTTGAAGAAGCCATTTATAAGAAAGAATGGGCAAATGCCATGAAAAAAGAATACCAATCCATCATAAAGAATGATGTATGGGAAATAGTTCCCAGACCGAAGAGAAAGGATTTGGTATCTTCCAAATGGATTTTCAAAATAAAACATGTTGTTGATGGAAGTATTGAGAAGTACAAAGCAAGGTTTGTCGCTCGTGAATTTTCTCAAAAGGAAGGCAATGACTACGAAGAGACATTTGCTCGTGTAGCCAGATGCACTTCGATCAGAACCATCATAGCCCTTGCAACTAAGATGGAGTGGAAGTTACACCAGATGGATGTAAAGACAACTTTCTTAAATGGTGTCATTTGAAGTTGAAGACAGGAAGACTCATGTTTGTAAGTTGAAGAAGGCTCTGTATGGATTGAAGCAAGCTCCTAGAGCTTGGTATGGAAGGATTGACAGTTTTCAGACGAGATTAGGCTTTACCAAGAGTAAAGTTGATTCTAACCTCTACTTCAAGGTTATGAATGATGAGTTGGTTATATTGTTTCTATATGTGGATGACTTATTCTTGATTGGAGAAGAAAAGTTCATCACTGAATGTAAAAAGAAGCTCCCTGCAAAATTTGAGATGAAATACCTTAGCCTAATGCACTATTTCTTAGGTCTTGAGGTATGGCAGAGTCCAGAGAGGATCTTCCTTAACCAAGGGAAGTATGCAGTTGAAATCCTGAAGAGATTTGATATATTGGAGTGCAAGTCCATGAATACACCCTGTTATCGCCCAGTCTGTAGCTAGGAAAGAGGCTATAAGATTCAAGGCCAAACTAGCGTAACAGGAACCTATCCCACCCAATGTCACCACGATGGGGAGGCTCTTTCTCTTTAGGGAGGTTAGGCCTAGGGGAGACGTCCCCGGTGACCTGGGGTTTTGAAGAGGCAAAATGATAATAAGACCGAGATAAGGTTTTCCCCCTTCACAAGTCACCACCGAAAAAGATAGTCCGGCCAAAGGCCAATTCAAGAAGTAAAACCCCTAAAGAAGTGTACCTTCCTGGAACAAAGCAACAACAAACTAATATGTACAAGCTATTTCAATGGGTTAGTACTTCATATAGAAACTATCATATGTTCAATATAAGCAATTTAGCAATAAATGTTGACGAAGTCAATGTTTATTAATAGCATGTGAAAAGATATAACACTTCACCAATAAATATTGGAATGATGTGACATTCAATGTAACCAATCGATACTTAACTCAATTAATGCCTTTAACTACCATTCAATTTCTCAATAAATGAAACGTTGTTGCATTAAAGATGTAATAACCAAGGATGATGTCACCAGCTAGGGTTAGTAAGTTATCTAGAGCTAGGGTTAGTGTAGTTAGGGTTTCAATTGAAAAGTTTTGAGAGAGTGTTTAGATCAAGTTCTTACTTCAACGTTGGAGGACATAGATCAGTGCCTTAGGGTTTAATGGAGTCATAAATGAAGGACACAAGAGTTGAAGGGGGTGATATTTTAAAGGATTAGAGGGATAAGTTTTGAAGCGCTGCTAAAGCAGGGCTTCAAAATCATAACCCTAGGGGAGAGAGGCTCACTCTGGTGTTGCTAAAGCAAGGCCTCATGCTCTCTCTTCCTTCTCGACAAACAACTAGCTCAAATGAAATACAAAATCTAGACAAGAGGGATTAAAGAGGGAGAGTGTTGCTAAGGCAAGGCTCTTTCATCAAACCCTAAAAGAAAACGGCCCTAGGTGTAGATGACCTAGGCCTGGGACGTCCTCTTCCTCTTGAAGTCAAAATGGTATGGCTAGCTAAAGGGAGGAAGAAAAAGGAGTGTAGTCATGGCTAGGCTCTCTTCTTCTTCTTCAATGGTTAAAATCTTTTCTATCAGGGGACATGAGACAAGGGCCTAGTTGTGTGCTTGTCACCTAGGGTTTTTATTCAAGAAATTATAAATACATGTAAGAAAATAAGACTGCAACCATTCAATCAAGAAGTTTTGCAGAAAAATACTTACAATTCGTCAAGAAATAATCATGCAAACCATGGTTGTAACACCTTCCTTCAAGAAAAACACCATAGGATGCCACAAATATCTTCCTTCAACAAGTGTGCCTTCCTTAAATTAGCCAATAACCCAAATAGGGCGCTAAAAATCAGACCTCACTATGAGTAAGTAAGTTGTGATCCTAAAATGAGGATCAAAATCCTTAATATATACTGCATCAATGACTTAATTTTACTTTTTACATCATAAAAAGGTCGACAAGGCCATAATGTCAAAATCATATTGTTTTTACATTAAATTCTAAGTAAAAACCCTAATTAAGAAAAAAAAAGAGTAAAAGCCCCTTCAAGGGAGGCGTTATCCCTTTCTAGGGAAAATGAAACATCCAGGAGCAAAACGTTAGCCCCCCAGGGGCCTCTCCAACATGCCACAGGTGCCATTGTTGCCCAGTTTGCCTCCAAAAGAGTCCATGAAGCTGGATGACATCATGGTGAATATGGGGACGTCCTAAGCCTTCCAAGGCTAGCATTCCACTGAAAAGGGGTTATTCCCCCTAGGTCTAGTCCTGTCGGAGTTTCTCTGGTGGAACGTCCTCTTCCTCTTAGGTGAAAACCCCCTGATCAAGCTATGCCATGTCTCTACCCCCTGATGGGGTCTCATCATCCATCTGGTGAGCTCTTCGGCCCCATGGAGGTCCGAACTGGTCATCTCCCCATGTGTACCATTCCAAATGGTACTTGTCTGTCGGGCATGGTCCTGCACATCAAAAGCTATGCCCTCCATGGGCTCATCAGTCACAGGGATCATAGAAATGTCAATCACATCTCATCAGCAATAGTATTAAACATATGCATAAGACCCCTAATACATCAGTCAATAGCTCAAAGACATTACAAAAACCTGCAATACAAGATTGGAGAAAAGGACAAGACATCCTATTGGGCTAGTGTCCACAAGAAAAGGAGAGTTTCGAGAAAGATCTCATCCAAGCCATGTAAGTGAGGTGATGTGGTTAGGGGATGTCCAAACATGTGGGTGCAATGAGGGCCAAGGATGCATAAGTGTTACCTGTGGGTGCCTTTGTAGAAGGCGAGTTGTACCTGTCATGGATGCATTTTTTCCAAGCCCATTCTTGCCTTTATTCTTTTTATTCTTGTTTTATTATTTTATTTGATTTTTTGTTCAAGAACTAACCAGGGGACACTGCCTTGGCATGGTGACCAGAGCTGATAGCGTTACCCACAAGTACTTTCACAGAGATGAGAAGGTTGGCTCGTGATGAGAATCCCTTTCCCTTGGCCATGCAACCAAAGGTCACTACTCTGGCATGGTAACCAGATGGTGGCAATGTCATACTGTTAGGTACCCATGGACCTAATAGGTTGGCTCATGATGAGACCCCCTATCCTCTTACTAGGTCTTGTTTTGTTATTTTCCGGGTCCCTCTTGTTTCTTGCTAAGAGGCTTTTTACCGCCTTCTCAGGGATCCCTAGGCGAAGCATCTCAAGGGTTTATTTCTAGGCTTTTATCTTTTACCAAATGCTTTTAACTTCTTGGCCTTTAGCCCCTTCTTCCCACGAGATAAGGTGCAATCCTGCAAATAGGTCAACCCAAATCCCGGACAAGGGGAATGGGATAAATGAGCGGGAGATAATATGAAACAGTGGTGCTATGATGGGAGCGGACGATGGATTTTCAGAAATCCCTCCAGTGGCAAACCAAGACCTATGGGCACAGGCTTGCTAGGGCACCCTGTCAATTTCCCCAAGCATGGTCAAGTGGGCTAGTAAGATCCAAGAAGTTGTTAGAGATAAAAGGAATCAGATGCATATATTTAAAGGTTTCAATGATCAAAAGTGACACATACTATGATACCTGTACCAATTACCTCATGGAGCAAGAACCTCTTCTGATACAGGATCAAGTCGATGGTGATGGATGTTGCTACCACTGACAAGAAAAAGATGATGAGTGAAGAAAAGGCGAGCCCCTCTAGGGCCATGCTCAGGTCAATCCTACTCTCGGTACTCCATGTCTAGGACCTGTGGGCCTCAAGACATGATCTCCTAGTTATCCCTACAAAGTGGGGATAACAACTGGCTCCAACTCAGGGACATGTGCTCACCGTAGAGCGCATGAGAACCTCAGCATCTCTGGCATAACCTGCAGACCTACTCAATATCGATAGGAGTATCAGTAACAAAATTGGGGCGGTAATGCCACCCCAACATACATATATATATATACACTGAAATAAAAAAACCAATAATGCAAATGTGAAAGCAAACTAACAAGAAATGCAAATGGTATAATACACGAATACAAAATGCCTACTTACCTGTGAAGTCAGGTCGCCAGTGGGTAGTAACGCTTGATATGTAAAGTGTTTACTGGCAGCTTCAGGGCTTCTCCCTCCATGGTCTCTAGGTTGAAAGAGTCTGTACCTTCACAAATCATGATCTTATAAGGACCTGCCCATAAATTGTCAAACTTCTTGTGCATACCAGGTTTTTCCCTTCTCTTATCGTACGAGATCTCCTTCGACGAAGTTTCTTTCCTTGGCTCTATGGTCAAAGGTGTTTTTTATCTTCTCTTGATTTCTTTCCATTGGACCAAAGGCACTCCTCCTTGTCTCATCTAGCTCTATTAGCTGATTGATCCTTCCTTGGATTGCTTCTGTATCTGTAGCGTATTGTTGAGAGAAACGGAGGATAGGAATCTGGAGGTTCACAGGAAGTTTTGCTTCTAGTCCATACACCAACTCAAAAGGATTTTTTCTTGTGGAAGTTTTTGTTGTTATTTGGTCTACCCATACTACATACTTTATCTTGCTATCCCAGGATTTTTTATTTTCCCCCACAACCTTCTTCAAAATATTCATGAGGTTTTTATTGGTTGATTCTGCTAATCCGTTCCCTTGTGGGTAAGGGTTGGAGGAATGGGACATGATAATGCCATATTTGAAGAAAAATTCTACCAGAGCATATGAGTTGAAAGCTTTGGCATTGTCTGTAGTGATCTTGGAAGGGACACCGAACCTAATTATGATTCGATCTTCCATAAATTTCATGACTACTTCTTCGGTGGCTTTCTTTGTAGGAATAGATTCGACCCATCTAGTGAAATAGTCTGTGGCTGTTAGGATCCACCGGTATCCATTAATTGAATTGTCCTTAAACTCACCAACAAAGTCCAAACCCCACTGCTGAAAAGGTGCTTCTATCACTACGGGCTTCAAGGGTTGCACTGGGAGTTTTGTTTTACCGGAGAAGTACTGGCAAGGCTAGCAAGATCGGACATGTTGGTGGGTATCGGAAAAAAGTGTTGGCCAATAATAATTGGCCCTTAGGATCTTGTGGGAAGTAGTACGAGTTGCAAAGTGTCCACCACAATATCCAGTGTGTAATTCTTCCAGTAGCCTTTTTTCCTCTTCTTTGTTCACACATCTAAGTATAACCCCGTCGGGATTCCTCCACCCAAGTCCATCTTCAGTCAAGCAGTATTTCATAGCTTTCAATCTCAAAGCCCTTGTTTTGTAGTCTACCAGGTGATCGGGGCAAGACAAGTTCTTTAGATAGTAGATGATATCAGAATACCACTCATCATGCTCTAATTTGCTAATCATCACGTTTATTTGCTCACTCTCTCCCATTTGTATGGCTTCTTGGTTTCTCTCGGTCAGCATCTCGGCTAAACCTTGTCCCTTTATTATTTTGGTGGGTTTTATTTCTAAGTCATACTCATGGATTTTGGAAACCCATTTTCCCCTAGTACCCATGCAATCTTGTTGTGATAAGACATCATTTACGGTTGGGTATGGGACATAATCCTTAATTTTATTGTAGCCGATGTAGTTTCTAAAGTGTTTGAGGGACTTGACCAGGGCATACGCTTGTTTCTCAGTGATAGAATAATTCAATTTAGAATCTCCAAGGACCTTTCTCATAAAAGCCACGAGATGTTCATAGTCATCAACATATTTTTGCATTAGGACACCAGCAATAGTATCATGGGATGCAAATGAGAATATTATGAAATCTCGTGAAAAATCAAGGTTGATCAAGACAGGAGCTTGGGAGACAGCATCTTTAATATCTTCAAAGGATTTGTTGCTCTTATCATCCCACCTGAAAGAAACATCCTTCTTTAGCAAGGCGCTCAAAGGTTTTATCCTCTCAGCAAATTTTGGTACAAATCTACGAATAAAGTTGATCTTTCCTAGAAAGGATTGTAAAGATTTTATGTTGGTTGGGGGTTGGACATCCTTTATTGAATGGACTCTTTCGGGGTCAATGGAAACTCCTCCTTGTGAAGCCACATGATCTAATAATTTTCCTTCATCAATACCAAAAACGGATTTCTTGGGATTCAGCGAGATACCATACTTTTTGCATTGCTCGAAAACAATCCTGAGGTGTGAGAGATGGTCTTTCCTATCCTTGGACACAACGGTAAGGTCATCCTGGTATATTTCTATGATTTTTTGTATAAGGTCCTTGAAGGCAAAATCCATTTCTCTTTGGAAAGTGGCACCGGCATTCATAAGACCAAAAGACATTCTTAAGTACATAAAGGTTCCCCATGGTGTGGTAAATGCAGTTTTGAGCTGGTCTTCTCTTTTAAGCAAGACTTGGTTGTATCCTAAAAACCCGTCCAGCATAGACATCATCCCTGCCCCTGTGACCCTTTGAAGCAAATGTTCCATGTTTGGAAGTAGATAATTGTCTTTCAAAGACAATTGGTTGAGGTTACGGAAATCAACACACAAACGTATGTCACCATTCTTTTTTCGGACAACTACCAAATTTGACATCCAAGAAGAATATCTGATAGGGGTTATGATGCCAGTGTCAACCATCTTCTGGAGTTCCTTCTGTATTTGGCTTGCCAACTTTGGATTGATATGTCTTAGCTTTTGTCGAAAAGGTTTGGCTCCTTCTACCAAAGGTATAGCGTGTTGGATAACGTCCCCCCTATAACATTTAAAATCATCGTAGTTCCAAGCAAAGGTGTCCTTGAATTCCCTGACAAGTGTCAAGATCTCTATCCTTTCCTTCTCGGTGGTTCCTTTACCTATTTTGATCATTCTTGGGTCTATTTTCATACCGATATTGAATTCCAGGGCTTCATCATCTTGTTTGATGGGTTTTTTTCCTTTGAAAACATGACGCCTATCGAAGAGGTTTTGTAGGGGAACACAACCCTTTGGAAAGGTATTGATTTGAAGGTTAATAACTTCTAGGTTCATGGAATCAGCCAGGAAAGTAACTTGGGAGTCGGTGAACTCCTTGTTGTTCTCCATGAATCTTATAATTTGATCATCATCTTCAAAAACTTGCCAATGTTCCAAATTATCGAGGACAGAAGGTCTAAAGAGAACCTCCATCTTGCATAAGTCATCAAGAGGTCCCTCACAAGGTTGTAAGGTAGAAGAAGAAACAGTCAAAGCATCCACCATGTGGTTTTCTTATCGAGGAATGGCTTCAAGTGACACTATTCTGAAGGATTTTGAGAGGGATTGAGCCATGTCTCGGTACTTCTTCAACTTCTCATTTTTAGTGGCAAATCTCATCATGACTTGTGATACAATGAGGTCTGAGTCTCATTTTTCCCTTAGGTGTGTAACGCCTTTGTCAATTGCTAAGTTGAGACCTAGGATAAAGGCCTCGTACTCGGCAATGTTGTTGGTGCAATGGTATTCCATCCTATATGAATGGTAAAGGACTTCACCGGAAGGGGCTGTCAAGACAATTCCAGCGCCTGACCCAGAGTTTGAGTGGGATCCATCAAACTCCAAGGTCCAGATTCCCTCGGACTCTTCGACGGTGTTAATATTTAACTTCCCTTCTTGAACAAGCCAATTGTTGATGTCACTGTCAATAAACAATAGTTGGTCACTTAACTCATCGTGGGTTTCAATTGGATCGCCTACGAAAGGTTCATTGTGGAGGGTAAAAAATCCTCCTTCAGGATGAGGGATGGTTTCTTTAGATTCCTTTTCTATAAAACTTCCATTTAATTTCTTTATGAGGTCCTTGTGAAGGATGATATCGAAATTGTTCGAGTCATCCACAATGATCACATCTATAAACAAATGGGCACTCAGGCAAGAGTCGAAAGCAACTTCCAAATATTTAATGATTCCCTTTGCAAAACCACCTCTGGTATTTGAACGTGAGAAGGTTAGACCCAATTGACACATGGCTTTCTCGGTCATGATGTTGTTTGTGGCACTTGGGTGCAAAATACAGTTGTGGAGAAAGGAATCGTTGACTTGGAGGGTGAGGTAGAAAGGTCCTGCCTCACTTCTCTTTGGAATAGCATTGTCTACTTGGTGGATGAAGAGAGGAAACTCTTCAAGAGAGTCATGCTCAAAGGTTTGAGGAGGGGAAATTTCAATCTCTCCCTCCTTGTCCTAGGAAGGTTCAACCTTTACGGGAGATTCCTGAAGGAGGGAATCATTGGTATGAGAAAAACTCCACTTTCTTTTAGGACGAGTGGCTTCAACTTGAAGTATTTCCAGGAGTTCAGGTCTAGTGAAAAAACATGTCATCAGGTTCTTTGAGGTCAACTTTTTGTGAGAGGTTAATCTAGCAGATACAATCCTCGAATTTGAGATTCCTCTCAATCTGATATGCCATATCTTGTGCTTCCTCTAAGGTTGAAGGTGATCGGTCTCTGAGGTTGAACTACAAAACTCCTTCTAAAGAATTCAAGTAATGTTCAAGGATGGCTTCTTCCGAGTTTAATTTTGGTCGGACCTTTTTGAGGAGCAGGTTGAACCTATCACTGAAATCTCTAACGCCTTCACAGGAACCCTTACAAACGTCAAGATATCGGGAGAAAAGGTCTTTCTTATGTTCATCATTGCACCACCTTATTTTGAAATCCCTTTCCAACTCTTCAGGATTTCTTATGCTTCCCTTCTATGTATCAATCCAAATTCTAGCATCACCTATGAGAGATCTTGCAAAGAGTCTCATGAAGACATTGGGGTGTCCTTGACTTGTCTGATGAAATTCGAAACTATCACAAAATTGGGCCAAGTGTGAGTTACCAAAAAGTCCCTTACTCGAAAAAAGTGGTAACCAGGAATCTAAGTCTTTGGGCAGGTCGAGTAATCCTCCTTGGGTGTTGCTCAAGTCAAGACAGTCAAGTTTTTCTGAATGAGACCATTTGTGCAAATTAGGCGGAGGGGTAGGCTTTGAAAAAGTGGCAGTTTCCATAGTAGAGGGGTTTGAATACTGTCGCTCGCTACGGGTCGTCATTGGTGGAGTCGCCAGATAGTTTACTTGAAACTACCAAAGAAAAGGGAAAACACCATAGTGGAGTCGCTAGGTAAGCTTTTAAGAAAGGTTTCTAAGGAAAGGCTTAACGAAAAGATTTGTCGTTTGAGGAGAAATGACTCAGTGTTCCCCGGCAACAGCGCCAAAATGTTATCGCACAATTTGTAGCTAGGAAAGAGGCTATAAGATTTAAGGCCAAACTGGCGTAACAGGAACCTATCCCACCCAATGTCACCATGATGGGGAGGCTCTTTCTCTTTAGGGAGGTTAGGCCCAGGGGAGTGTTGGCAGCCCAACATATTATTAACTTTTTAAATATCAAATAATAATCTATGTAGATGCCTGACTGGGGTCGTACATTTTTTTTTTTTTCATAAGCAATTTTTGAAACAACAAATGCAAGTTTTCGGTTATTCCTAGTGTTTTTGTTTCCATGCTTCGTTCATGACTGAAAGCATGAAAACGAAACATTAAAACTTATGACTGTATTACCGCTCTATTTAAAAGTTTATGAAAGGCAAATGGCTCAACATTTTGGTTAATAAAGTCTTTGTTCTTTGCTATGAAGTTCATTCTCTTTGTTTCCCTCCTCGAATGTCAAGCATGCTTATGGATTGTTATATGAATCAACARAGGTYYTTTTAATTTAACCATCAATATATTTTTGTGTGGTTCTTGGTCATATGTTCCCTTGTCACTAGACTTTGGTTTATAAGTTTCCTTCTCCTAAACTTTAGAACCTAACCCACCTTGTTGCGCAATCATTTTAAATTTTTAATGCACCTCGTCATGGCCTATACTATGTGGGAGGTGGAAGTCCAATCACAGTGAACCCATCATTTCGAAGCTTAGTCTTGGGTTTTGCAACACCCCTCGCATTCATTTCAAACAACACCTATCTTTTAGTTGAGAATCTTCTACTCATTTGCCATAGATTGTCGATGAGTTTCGGGTCTAGAGTATACCTCTGGTCTATTCTTAGAAACCCTCCATATGCACTATGTTTGGGTGTTTGCTTGTCGAATTCCCATGGCCCCGGTTGTTAGGATTGAACCCAACGACACTCAGACCTTTCTCCTGTGCGATGATGCAAGGGAGGATCTCGAGGGTCACGGTTGGCTTGTTTTCCTTGAGAAATTCCAGGGATTTAACCTTCAAACCGCTCAGGAATTCTCGCTCTCATTTGATGGATGTCGAGCCAAGGTGGGGGACATTCAACTCGAAGTCACAGAGGACTTTTTAAGTCAAGCAATAGGTGTCCCTGCGAGCGGGCAGAAGTGGTTCAAGAATACCAAGGTCGAGGAGGCTATGTTGAGTCTTTTCTTTACATCTCGAAAGATCAATGGTTGTGACAAAGGTATGCCAGTGTCCCTATTGAAAACCCGATGGCATGGTTTGCTTGCAGTGTTGAAACAGTTTGTGACGTGTGAAGGTCGTTTTGGTTTTGTCTTTCTATATCACCTACGTTTGCTCATGAATTTCATAGGGTTTCCATTAAACATGCCTTATTACCTATGGAGAAACCTATATAAAATGGCTAAGAGGTATAAGAAGCAATGTTTGGATTCAAGCCTTTTCCACCACGGTTTGATAAAAATTATGCTTGCACATCAATTGAAGTTACAAAACGATGATTGGGATTCTTTCCTAACCCGAAATGGTTTCGCTAACTCATATGTTGTAGAGGTTGACAAACCCGTGATTGAGGAAACATTAGTTTATCCCAGAGTGTTCCCTTCATCTACACAGGCCTATGTTATGACCACCCACAGTAAGCCTTTACCCGAATCAAAAGTTGTTGAGCAGATCCATGAACAAGATGCACAGCCTAACGCCTCTGCCAAAAATGCAAATAGACCTGTTGGCAAGCCATCTAAGGGTGATATCGATTTAAGTTTTAAAAATAAGAGGGCAGGAAGGCTAATATCGAGGAAGACATGAAATAAATCAAACCCTCATGTGAGCTCGATCAAGATACATGAGAGCTCAGATTCTGAGATTGATAGATTTATGGCCAAAGAAGACCCTCCTTCCTTCCAAACACAACTCAATCAATCTTACAATTTTGTGGATAATATGTCGCCTTGTCTGAAGCATAGTGAAGGGTTTCCAAGTATTCAGTTTGGTGACAAATCTACATGCCACATTGGGGACGTTCCGGTACACAACCGTGGGTATTCTCAATCGACCGTCACACAGTCACAATGTGAAACGTGTATGTTCTGGATTGACAAGTATTACACCGATATACCCATTTTACAGTCACAGATCAAATCTCTTACTGATCAGGTCGACCCCTTAATAGATGAAAATCACAGGCTCAAGTCTATTGTTAAGGGACAAGGAAAACGCTTGAAAACTACAGGGAACATCATATTAAAAAATGTCAAGACTGCAACAACAGTAATAAATTCTGAGATCATGTGATTTGATTTGATTTTACAGTTAAAGGTAAGATTTGTTTTTATCTTAAAATAGTGTTATATTTTGTTTATTGAATAATTTAGATTTCGTTGTTAAAATAGACTAGCTACAAAATCAGCAGATTCTGTAGCCAGTCGATTCTAATTCGAAATTTGGAAAATTGTGGTTAAATGAATATCTAAATTTCTTTATTTTATCTTTTCCTTTCAGGATTTCTGGGAGTCTATGGTGACCAATTGATCTGAATCATTTTTGGGGCTTGTTAGCCATATCTATGATCCATTTTTGTATAAACAGGAACAAACTTATTTTTAGCTTTTAAAGATTTAGTGTGATCTGGGGTGGTTATATTCCCCCTTTATTTTTGTAATCAACAGATGATTGTATCTTATCTCATATTTTTTTTGTAAAGGAATCATCTTGGCCTAGCACTGAAGTATGGACAATTAATTCACAGACTTCAATGGAACAGAATGCATATTACAACTTTAGCTTCTTCTGTATGATGTCTTAATTTAAGTTATGTTTATCTTGAAAAGATAATAGGTGTTGATAGATTTTGTTTTCATACTTTATTATGAGTCGGGATAATTCATTTATAAATATTGTCCATATGTGATGTTTCAGATATTAAAAATAGTGATCATTCGTTCAATCCAAATGATAAGGTTTTTCTTCAATTTTGTTGAATGATTAAAAGCAGGTTGTTACAGTTAGATTTATCTTGCATGTAATCGCTTGCAATCACAGATATCACAACTATTATTTGCATCTCTTTGTTCTGTCATTAAAATTCAACAGTCAATACATTGTTTTGCATTTATTTCGGACAGTTTCAAAGTTCACTGCAGGTTTATCTCTTGGACAGGTTGGCTGGACATTCTATAATTATACAGGTGATTGGATGCATGCCGAACAACCCATTAATAGGTTAGTTTATTTCTTTTATCTTTTGTTTGTCTTCAAAACTCTTATGTGCGACCTGGCTTTGACCATTCACGTATTTATGTTTCATAGTATATTCTTTTTGTTTAATCTTAGATAAATAAAGAAAAAACAAAAAATAGTTTATGTGCTTTCTTTATCTGCTTTTGTTAAAGCAGCCATATTTTCATAGATTTTCGTGAGTTTAGATTAAAACTCGCACTTGTATAACATGCACATAAATTAGATAAACAGATCTGTTGTGTAAATATTATTTAAAATAGTTATATAGATACGCATGTACATATATATATATACTAAATAGTTATTTGATAGTTTGTTCTTTTTCTTTTCTTTGTTTCTTTTAGGACTTTTAGATTGGCCAACGGAACCATTAAACCCGTCGGGACGAGTCATACCAAACGGCTTGGGTTATTTAGACAACCCCGGACCGGACTCGTTCTTCCAATTGATGGACGGTCATTTTTGCTCGTCAACAAATGGCGCTAGAAGGAGGGTTGATTGACAAGTTGGCCTTGTAGGAGCCTTTATTTTAAATGTATTCAATTTCCCCATGGCTCCCCAAATCACTGTGTTGGAACATGCTTTCCACTTCTCATTACCCGATGTTCCCAACGAGACAGTCCTTCGCTTGTCCAAACTCACCTTTGATGGTGGAGGCAATGCATCTGCTAAAGACCACCTTAACAAGTTTTGGTGCAAATGCATCAAACATAACATTACTGATTTAAGAGTTTTATGTAGATTGTTCGCTTTTACTTTTAGAGGTCGGATTAAACATTGGTTTGAGTCCTTTCCAGCATGTCACATTTTTTATTGGTTTCAATTTGTAGATGAATTTCTAGATGTTTTTGAAATTTATGATTACAATCAATTATGTGAAGAATTTCAGACTTCGCTAATCAATGGCGATTCATCTTCGGAAGACTTTTTGACAAGAATCTAGCATATCCTCTTTAAATTTAATCTCGATGACATGTCATATGTATTAAATCTCCACTATGATGCTTGCGTCCCTTCCATCCAGTCATATTCAATCGTGAATGAAGAACCAGTTGCAAATCCTATCACTCAATTGCGAGAAGAATTTAGTTCGTAGGATGAGAGGAACCCATCCAAAAAATTTGAACAAGCAAGGGAGGTAGAATCTATTGACCAGGTTCTTACCAACAACCAAACTGGTTTTTCCTCTGAATCATTATATTTTCAGTCTTCAACCATCGCGGAAGAAGATTCGATTCTTAGTCAAGGTGAATATCATCATTCTTGTAACTCATGCTCTAATCAATATTTAAACTCTGTCATTGAAGAACACTTAAGTGACGAAAATCATCTTAAACATTTTAACATTCCTATTACACTGATTAGAGAAGAAGATATGAAATTGGAAGGAGAAACTTTAAACCTTCATCCTCAAAATGTACTTTATCCATAGGAAAGACTAGACGTTTTTCACGTAAATTTTGAATTATCTATCATACAGAAGGAAAATCTAGATGATCATATTATGTTGAGAAATTTTTCACCAAAAGAGAGTGAGAGTTTTAAAGAAAGTGAAGAGAAATGTCTTGAGAATACCATTGTTAAATATCATAGTTCAAGAGATTCTTTTAATTTGCTTATTTATGATTTCTTTTATTCTTTATATCCCGATCTCTTCCTAGATTCTAGTGGACTTGATACCTTACCTACAACATCCTACTCTTTTCCACCACAATCATATCCTTTCGATATGTCAAGATTTGATGAAGTTAATTCCAAACATAACATTGATAAAGTCGGATTTGACGCTCTTTCACTTTCATCACTCACATGGGAAAAGGACATGTTGCGAGATGATTTTACATAGTTTATTGTTGAAAAAGACAATGCACTCTATCTTATGGAGATCAAACATTCTACGTTGCATATTCGTTCTTTGATTAGCTCGAATTTTAATGTTTGTGCTTCACATTTTGAAATGATCAATCTCATCAAAGGAAGGATTCAAACCAATGATCTAATTGATGTCACGAATCCTCTTATGATGATTTCCCCATTGATATATTTGTTTCATCAAAGTCATGGTTTGTGTCCTCGTTTTTGTGACAGGATCTTAGGATGGCTTAAATATTCATATATAAAAAATCTTCATAATAAAGATAAAGTTGTGCTTGCTTTGTTTTTACCTAAGCATCTTGGATGATCCGAAATCGGATCCAGAAGCCTGACATGGCTTGAAAAATGCTCAAAAATGAAAGTGCTCGGAATCCGACGAAACCAACGCCATTGCATCTATCTCGTCTTCCCGATTCCGACGATATATTTACTTTGTCAAACGGGCTCCGTATGCGAAAGTTATCGCGTTCTGATCAGAAGCCCAAACAGGTAAAAAGTCAAAGGTCAACTGGTCAAAAAGTCAATGTCGATGACATCATCATGCTGACTGTGCAGGAGATGACATGGCACTCTCTGGTTGATGGTGATTGGGTAGGTTCGCTGATAGGGCAGACATGTGGCAGGCAACTGGACTAGTCAATGGTTGACAAGTGGCATTAATCCGTCGAATGGGGAGATGCCACGTGGCCCAGTCATGGGCAGCCACGTGGCACCCAGTCAT
>ML793691.1:0-26131 GCA_009831015.1 Picea engelmannii
TATATAAAACTTGAACTAGGAGATGATAATAAAAACTAAGTAAAAATATAGCAACTAGGATTACTCTGAAGGCGACACTTGGCCAGCTGGAGGAATGTCGATACTGGATGCAGTCAGAGGAACTGGCACATTCAAGATGATAGTATCCTAGCCAAACAGAGAGTGCGCCTAATGCATGAGATTTGGAGGAGCATGCATGGTCACTAGCAGAGAAATCCTTTGATCAAATTGTTCTATTTTATATTTCAAATCCGCTACTTCTCGACAAGTCTCGAAAACCATGTGGAGAAGCTCGCATGCCAAGTCGATGTTGCTTGAAGTGGTGTCAAAGTTCTGAGATTCTGGCGTAGAATGCAGAGGGTTGGGGTTTCTAGCACCTGGATGGTCACTTTTGAGGCCTACCTAACAAGGATAATTTTAAGGATGGAAATTTATATTAAAATGTATAAACATGGGCTAATCTTACTAGTCCTTAGTATGCAAAATGTAAATTTTTTGGCGATACTTTTGTAAAAATATTCAAATTTATAAGGATTTTATATAGTTTCTTTAACATTTTGGCGATTTTTAAGGTAAAATAATTTTATTTTATGGAATTTGGGCGGATCATTTTTAGAAAAAATGGAAATTGGCAAATCCTTTTTTAAGAAAAAACATGGAAAATTAGCCCATTTGCGAAATTTAGTCCCTAAAATCATCTATGCTACCTAATTGTCAGCCAGATCCTTGTTTAAAGGCGCTTGTAAGGGAATAGGCTACTCATCGAACCCTAGAGAATTTCCCTCATTATCTGATGCGGGAGCATCTCCATCAACGTTTGATGAGGCAAGTGGAGGACAACTCAACATCCAACGCACACATTCAAATTGGTTTTGGATCCCAAGGAGAGTGTGTCATTTACTATTTTAAAAGCATTGTAATTAAAAGGCTTTTAATGTTTTGAGGCTTGAGCCATTGTATGAGATTGCAGGAGATTGTAATTTATTTAATGCTTTAGAGCATCAACTCATATCTATATTTTAAATGCCATTTAATTTTAATAATCCTTAGTAGGAGAATGCCTTAATTGTGATATGAAAGCACTAGATTAGTCGGTAGGAAGGCTCGAGAAGCCCCTCCATGTATAAATGTATGTAATGTATACCGAAAGAGGTTGCTAAGAATAATAATTGTTGTTGTTGTTGGAGAGGGTTGTAGAGGAGAAGCTGAGAGTTGTAAGAACTTGTGTAAATAATTTATGAATGAATACAATAGAGGAGGATTGCTTTCAGATCTTCGCACATGTTTTCCTTTGAGTAACTGGGTAATATTGTGTTATTTTATTTCTGTGTTTTATATGTCTATGTATGCATTTTATGGTTGAATGAATGAACCTGTAATGTTATATAAGTTTCAATTATTTCTCTTCTGAAATATTGGTGCAAGGAGTGCACAGTGGCCATGCAAGGAGTGCAAAGGCAGAGTCATTTTCTGACTTAGTAGGTCAGAAGAGATAGCATGAAGCTGTGAAGAGAGAGTGAAAGGAGTGTGCATATACTCTTTTGAGTATAAAATCTCGAGAATACCATTGCAAGGTGTGCATAGGGCCAACACTTAGTCAAGTGTTGAAGAGGTATCAAATTTAAGCAAGCGCAAGGAGTGCATGAGAGATCTTCTAAGTCTCAGGCTCAGAAGAAGAAGTGCAAGGTGTGCACTAGAGCCTAATTCTTTTGGAGTTGGTAAATATCAGGGGAGATAGAGAGACTTAGTTCTCGAAAGGGAGAATTCTTTTTGTTTGGAGGTCGAGTGGATGAGATCCGCTCGAGGAGGAGCTAATGTTTCCTAGCTCTTAGATCAGGGAAAGAAATGCGGGTGATAACCCTTTAATTACTTCGTACTTCACAAGTTCAGAAGTTTTCGAGTAAGTTTCGTGGAGGAGATGAGTTTCCCAAAGTCCCGAGATCTGAAAAAAATATGGAGCATCCATCAGTGAGAACACGTGTCCATAAATCAGAGGTAGTCTGGAAGTTCGACTATCCAGAGCAGTTGGAGTGTGGTCACAAAAATACACCAACCTCCCAAAGCTCTGAAAGATGGAGCACATCTTGACCATAGATAGTGAGTACACATGTCAATAGATCTCAAACTTCGCGACTCCCACAGTCTGGAAAAACAGAGGTGAAAAGTCTTGTGGTTCGAGAACTCCCGAAGGTCAAAGATCGGAGTATATCTCAACCATTGGTTGAGAGGGACATTTGGTGACAGATCTTGTAGTTAAGAGACTTGGCACTCCATTGGTTTTATAGTGTGGTGTTGTGAAAAGTTCTGAAGCCTAGAGCATGGGTTGTAGATCCACCGTTGATCATAAGCAAGCGTCAACCGTCCAATCTATCAATTGGGAGCTCACGAGTTCAGGGTAGTTGCAAGTTGGAGCGGGTAAACCTCCCGAAGAGTGGAGGCCCAAAACATATGTAAGTTGTAGATATTGGTATACGCTAAGATTAATTGATCCTTGCCATTGTTCGACCATTCACATATTCGACGTTCGAGAATATTGTGAATTGTTGTTGTTGAAGCTCTTGGAGCCTGAAGCTTTGAAGTCCCGAATTCTTCCCTAAGTTGAAAGCTATCCCATGGGTTTTAGCCTGAGGTCATGTGGATTTCTTTGTGTAGGTAATTAGACCCTCGCAAAGTAGATTTTCATGCAGGGAAAAGGCCAGTGGTATATGATTTTGAGGGTTCAGCAAGAGCCCGAGAGCTAATTCATCTCCCTAGTTTGAGCGATCCTATACTGGTAGGTTGCGTGAACCCCAAGAGGTGGTGGGGGTTTGCTTCAAGTGGTATCAAAGAACCAATTTTGTCTGTAGACAACAAGTAAATATAGAAAGGAGAAAACTTGGAATCATGCCACCAAGGAGACGTGGAGAGAGACCAGTGGTAAATGTAGCCATGGAATAGGAGATAAGAAAACTTCGTGCGAGATTGGAATCCATGGAGACATCGCAAAGAAGAGAACCTGAAGGTGGTGACATCAATGAAGTAGAAAGTGAAGATGTTGAAATAGAAAAAGTTGTAGGAGAGCAAGAAGCAAAGGAACGATCGTTGAGAGTTGTTGTTAAAATGGGATCCAGAGCAAAAATGGAAGTCCCAATGTATGAAGGTAATTTGGATGTGGAAGAACTGCTTGACTGGATAAGTTCTTGGGATAAGTACTTTTACTATGAAGAGATTGATTAGGAGAAGAAAGTAAAGCATGATGTGACCATATTGAAGGGACATGCAATGTTATGGTGGGACGAATTGCAAGCTGACAAAAGATGCAAAGATAAGTCCAAAATCAAGAGATGGGATAGAATGGTAGCTAAGTTGAAAGCTAAATTCATACCCAAAGATTATTAGATAAATATGTTTGGGAAATTGCAGAACCTAAGTCAGAAAGTGTTGACGGTGAAAGAGTAAACCGAGGAGTTTTACAAGCTGAACATAAGAGTAGGACATAGGGAGAATGATGAAGAAAAAGTTGTCAGGTATATCAATGGCCTAAAATATGAAATTCAATATGAGATCAACATGATGACAATGAGAACTGTGGAGGATGCTTATTAGGTGGAACTGAAAGTAGAGGAGAAGTTAGCAAGGAAGAAGACTCAACAAAATAGAGGAAAAAGTCCAAGCAGAGGAATAGGAATAGTCATAGAAAAGTTCTAGAAGCCCAAACCACAAGATGGAAGATATCACAGTCAAATAGAGAGAGGACGAATTTCTTGAGGAGGAAATTATGGTGGAAGAAACTATTTTCCAAAAGGAAGAGGAAGAGGAAGAGGAGGAGAAGTGAATTTCTATGCCTGTGGAAAGATAGGGCATATGTCTTTGGAATGTCCTGAGAAGAAGAAATATGGAGGTGGAGAATCTCTCATTTCTGAAGCATAGAAGAGGAATGTAGAAGCAAAAGCAGCAGAAGAAGGAAGATCCCTCATGGTGAGGAAAATTTTCATGAAGCCAAAGAAGGAGTTAAGAGAACCAATTCAGAGGAATAGTATGTTCAAAACTACTTGCAAGACTAGAGATAAAGTATGCAAGGTGATCATATACAGTGGGAGTATTGATAATTTAGTATCCACAGAGATGGTGGAAAAGATGACGTTTGAGACAACTGCACATCTGAATCTGTATAAGGTATCGTGGTTGCATAAAGGACACCAAGTCATGGTAAGTAGACAATGTAAATTTGAATTCATAATATGAGGTTATAAGATGAAATTTTGTGTGATTTCATAGCTATGGATGTTTTTCAGGTTTTGTTGGGAAGATCGTGGCAATATGACAGAAATGTCATACATGATGAAAGAAAAAATGTGTATACCCTTGTGAAGAATGGTTGTAAGCATATGTTACTTCCAATAGAAGATAAAGGAGTCAAGGAAGAAGTTATTCCTAGTATACTTCTCATGAGTGGGAAGGAACTCTTAGACGAAGTCAAGAAGGAATAGGAAATGCAATTTGTTGTGGTAAGAAAGCCAAGAGTCATTCTTACAAGAACTTCTATGGATTATTTGCCTATGGAAATTCATAATTTGTTGGATGAGTTTGTTGATATTGTGGTAGATGAGTTACCTCACTCTTTACCGTCCATCAAGAGTATCAATCATCATATTGACCTTATTCCAGGAGTAAGTTTTCCAAATAAAGCAGCTTACAGGTTGACACCTCAAGAGAATGAAGAGGTCAAGAATCAAGTCCAAGAATTGTTGGATAAAGGATTAATTAGGGAAATTTTGAGCCCATGCGCAGTACCAACTGTGTTGAGTCCAAAAAAAGATGGAGGTTGGAGAATGTACACAAATTCTAGGGTCATCAACAAGATAACCATCAGGTATAGATTTCCTTTACCCAGAATGGATGATTTAATGGATTGCTTGAGTGGAGAAAATTATTTTTCCAAGATAGAATTGAAGAGTGGATATCATCAGATAAGGATGCGAGAGGGATATGAATGGAAGACAACATTAAAAAAAAAAATGAAGGATTGTATGAGTGGTTTGTTATGGCATTTGTCTTAACAAATTCCCTGGGCACATTCATGGGATTGCTGAATGAAATACTCAAGGATTTTATTGGTAAGTTTGTAATTGTGTATTTGGATGATATTCTAGTTTTCAGTAAGACTGAAGGGGAGCATTTGAAACACTTTAAAATGGTGTTGAAGAGGTTGCAGCGGGAGAAGTTGTTGATAAATTTGAAAACAAGTTCTTTCATGAAAACAAAACTTATATATCTGGGTTTGTAATCTCTTCAAATGAGTTGAAGATGGATCCAGAGAAGGTGAGGGAAATAAGGGAATGGACTTCTCCGAGAAGCATGTTTGAGGTAAGAAGTTTTCATGGGTTAGCAAGTTTTTATAGGAAATTCATTAGGAATTTCAGCAATATTTGTGCACCCATACTAGACACCATAAAGAAAAAACATAGATCTTTTAATTGGACACATGAAGCTGAGAAAGGATTCAGAGTGTTGAAACTAAAGATAACAGGACAACCAATTTTAGTTCTGCCATATTTTAAGAAGACATTTCAGTTAAGATGTGATGCAAGAAGAGTAGCCATTGGCATAGTTCTAACTCAAGACAATAACCTTGTTGCTTATTTCAGTGAGAAGCTGAATGACACCAAAAATAAGTATTCCACATATGAAAAGGAATTTTATGCTATAATACAAGCCTTGAAAAAGTGGAGACATTATCTTATCCCGAAGGAGTTTGTCTTGTATAGTGACAATCAAGCTTTGTAGTTTATAACCAGACAAGAGAAATTGAACCATAAACATGCCAAATGGGTAAAATTCATGCAGAATTTTACTTTTGTCATTAAGCATATTAGTGGTAGTGCTAACAAAGTTGCAGATGCTTTGAGCAGGAGATGTTTGATCTTGCAGGAATTTCAATTGTAGACCTTGGGATTTGAACACCTCAAGGAGATGTATCAAGGAGACCCATATTTTAAGGAAGTTTACGAAGCATGTGAAAACCCTTTACTAAGGGACAAAAGTTAGTGGATGGAGTATTTGATACAAGATGGATTGTTGTTCAAAGGGAACCAATTATTATCCTGAAATTCAAAATGAGAGACAATCTTTTAAAGGAGAAGCATAGTGGTGGTTTGGCTGGAAATTTCGACCATGATAAGACGTATGCACAGTTGAGTTCTTCGTATTTTTGGCTAGGTATGAGGTCTAATGTAAATAAATTCGTGGACAGATGTAGAATCTTCTAGTATGCTAAAGGAAAGAAATAGAACATTGGATTCTATCAACCATTGCATAATCCAAACAGGCCATGGGGTGCTATAAGTATGGATTTTGTTCTGGGATTGCCTAGAACCGAGAGAGGAAATGATTCAACCTTTGTGGTTGATGAAATTTTTTCAAATATGTCACATTTCATTCAATGTCACAAAACTAGTGATGCTACTTATATAGCAAGTATGATTTTCAAAGAGATCGTGAGATTACATGGATTACCAAGGAGCATAGTTTCAGATAGAGACACTAAGTTTGTGGGACACTTTTGGAGAACATTGTGGAAAAACCCGGGGACAAATTTTTCTTTCAATTCAACATATCATCCTCAAACAAATGGATATACTAAGGTGGTTAATTGAAGTTTAGGGAATTTTTTAATAAGTTTGGTTACTGAACATAACAGTCAGTGGGATCAAATTCTTCCACAAGCAAAGTTTGCATATAATGACTCACCGAATAGGAGCACTGTTAAAATCCCATTCCATATAATGTATGGGATGCATCCAAGAGGAATTTTAGAGTTGAGAGACATGGGACAAGATGATTTACGAAGTGTAGGAGCAAAAGACTTTGTTGCATAGATGCAGAAGCTACATGATCAGATAAAAGGACAATCACATGGTAGCAGCCAAAAATACAAGAGCCGAATAGACCAGAGAAGAAGAGAGGTTAATTTTGAAGTTGGAGATTAGGTCCTAGTGCACCTGAGGAAGGAGAGATTTCCGAAAGGAAAATATAACAAGTTGAAGATGAAGAATATAGGACCATGTATTATCCTCAAAAATTTTGTTGCAAACGCTTACGAGATTGAGTTTCCATAGGACAATGGAATATCGCCCATATTCAATGTAGTAGACGTGTATCCTTATAGGATGGATGATACAGATGGTCAGGAGGAGATCCAGTGGAAGCGACAGATGCCCATAGCAGAGAAGCCATAGATAGAGAAAAATTTAGATTAGAGGATTGATAAGAGGACCAAGAGGAAAGTTTACTATAAGTATCTGGTTAAGTGGAAGGACCATCCAGGAGAAGATGCTAGTTGGATAACTGAAACTAATATCCAGAAGCATGGAAAGACAGTGCATGAGATCATGGACAAGAGTCCATGAATCTTTTTTTCCAGAGGAGTATGATGTAGGATCATCGCTATCAACATTCGATGAGGCAAGTGGAGGACAACCCATCATACAACGCGCACATTCAAATTGGTTTTGGATCCCAAGGAGAGTGCGTCATTTACTGTTTTAAAATCATTGTAATTAAAAGGCTTTTAATGTTTTGAGGTTTGAACCATTGTATGAGATCGCATGAGATTGTAATTTCTTTAATGCCTTAGAGGATTGTACAAATTTCAAGAATCAACTCGTATCTATATTGTAACTGCCATTTAATTGTAATAATCCTTAGTAAGAGAATGCCTTAATTGTTATATGAAAGCACTAGAGTAGTCAGTAGGAAGGATTGAGAAGCCCCTCCATGTATAAATTTATGTAATGTACGCTGAAAGAGGCTGGTGAGAATTGTAATTGATATTGTTGTTGAAGAGGGTTGTAGAGGAGAAGTTGAGAGATGTAAGAACTTGTGTAAACATTTTTCGAATGAATACAATAGAGGAAGATTTCTTTCATATCTTTGCATGTGTTTTCCTTTGAGTAACTGAGCAATATTGTGTTATTTTCTTTATGTGTTTTATATGTCTGTGTACGCATTTTATGGTTGAATGAATGAACTTGTAATGTTCTATCAGTTTCAATTGTTTCTCTTCTAAAATGTTGGTGCAAGGAGTGCACAATGGCCACGCAAGGAGTGTGATGGCAAAGTCATTTTCAGACTCAGTAGCTCAGAAGAGATAGCGTGAAGCTTTGAAGAGCGAGTACAAGAAGTGCACATATAATCGTCTGAGTATAAAATCTCGAGAATACCCTTGCAAACTGTGCACAGGGCCAACACTTAGTCAAGTGTTGAAGAGGTCTCAAAGTCAAGCAAGCGCACGGAGTGCGTGAGATATCTTCTAAGTCTTAGGCTTAGGAGAAGAAGCGCAAGGTGTGCACCAAAGCCTATGTATTTTAAAGTTGGTAAAGCTTAGGAGAGATATCGAGACTTAGTTCTTGAAAGGGAGAATTCCTTTTGTTTGGAGGTTGAGCAGATGAGATCCACCAGAGGAGGAGCCAATTTTTCCTAGCTG
Organism: Picea engelmannii; assembly: GCA_009831015.1. NCBI lineage: Eukaryota > Viridiplantae > Streptophyta > Pinopsida > Pinales > Pinaceae > Picea > Picea engelmannii. The sequence goes on from ML793691.1 coordinate 8,465, forward strand.
TCAAATTAGGGAAAGCAACACGGGTGATAACCCTTGAAATCCTTCGGACTTCACAAGTTCAAAAGTTTTCGAGTAAGTGTCGTGGAGGAGACGATTTTCTCGAAGTCCCAGTATCCGAAGAGAATCTGGACTGTTCATCAATGAGAACATGTGTCCATAAATCAGAGGTAGTCTGGAAGTTCGACTATCTGGAAGAATTGGAGTGTGGCCACACAAATACACCAGCCTCCCAAAGATCCTAAAGTTCGAGCACATCTTGACCATAGATAGTGAGTACACGCGTCAACAGATCTCGGACTTCGCAAGTCTGGAAGTCGAGGAAAATGGAGGCAAAAAATCTTGTGGTTCGAGAACTCTCGAAGGTTGAAGGTTGGAGTAGATCTCAACCATTGGTTGAGAGGGACACGTGGTGACAGATCTCGTAGTTCAGCGACTTGGCACTCCAGAGGTTTTATAATGTGGTGTTGTGAAAAGTTCTGAAGCCCGGAGCGCGGGGTGTATATCCACCATTGATTACAAGCAAGCGCCAGTCGTCTGATCTATCAATTCATAGCTCGTGAGTTCAGGGTAGTTGAAAGTTGGAGCGGGTAAACCTCCCAAAGCTTAGAGGCCCAAAACATCTGTAAGTCGTAGATCTCAGTATATGCTAAGAGTCGTTGATCCTTTCCATTGGTCGGCCATTGACTTGTTGTTGTTGAAGCTCCCAGAGCCTGAAGCTCCGAAGTCCTGAATTCTTCCCTAAGTTGAAAGCTAGACCACAGGGCTTTAGCAGATTTGTGCGTAGGAAAAGGCCTATGGTATATGATTTTGAGGGTTCAGCAAGATCCCGAGAGCTAACTCAACTCCCAGTTTGAACGATCCTAGACCAGAAGGTCGCGCGAGCCCCAAGAGGTGGTGGGGCTTTGCGTCATTATCAAACCATTATACTCTACAACGCCAAAGAATTGTTGCCTACTGCATGGAGGGAGCTTCTTGAGGTTTTAAAATTTGAGCTAGAGAGGTTGTAGCAGAGTGATATAGAGTCTAGATTGTGAGCATCATTTCCTCAGAAATTTTATCCGTTCGTCGATGAGATCCTCTAGCGCAACGAGAGAGACCTCTAGGACAAATGCGCTTCATGATATATTCAAAGATAGTTGCAAGCTATGGGAGGGAAGAGTGTAAACACCTGAGCCAGAACATAGAGATGAAAATGTTGGAATAATCCATAGCCCCCTACCATTGATATGGCTTGTTCTATCCCATGTCAAGGTCATTTCATAGGTACGTTGTCAAGTGTGCAGAGTAATTGCCCTCACAATTGAAGTGTGCCTGAAATTAAACTCCATCACATCACCAGTACCCTAAACCATGCACATTAACCTTGTCATCAGTTGTTGATACTTGCAATCATAATTACCAAAATCACAGAAATAAATGAAGGCGATTACCACACACCATTTTGGAGGTTCGAGCTTCCACCTAGCCTCACCTCCCTCCTCCCGATTCTTAGTCATAATTGCCTACGGATACCCCATCCGAGGATATTTAAAAGACATTTTGAAACCAAAGTACATTGTAAATTTTGTTGTTGTTATTATCAAAATAAGAACACATTTTGTGTGGCTTTTAAAATGTTATGAGAGTTTTTAAAATAGTAAAATGAGTTATTTCCACACTCATAAAATATGAGCGGGGACAAAAAGAGTTCGTTAGGGCTGCCAATGATGCCATCAACATTGTGGAATTAGGTTGACATCCCATTCTCCCCGCCCAACATCATTCCTCAGGAAACTCATGTCGCCCCACTATTGGCTTTGTGTTGCTAGATCCACTTCTGGTGACCCATGACTTACGCGATAGTAGGGAAGAACATTCTTGGAAAAATATTACTTTTGAAAGTAGATTTTTACGTGACATAAATAAAAATGTTTTTTTCATTGTTTTTAGACATAACTAAAAATGTTTTTTCCATTGTTTTTAGACATGATGAGACATGGGTATTTGGAATCCCACACTCCTTATTTGTTACCTTTCAAAATGATTTCATATTATTATTATTATTATTGAGATTATGTTTTGTTATTCAAACAACAATATATCAAAAAATCTCAAACTGGAAGATAACATTGAATTCTTTGAAGTTTTATTAACTTATCGGTCTAGCGAAGTATTAGTCTCTCACTAACTTAGACCTTCAAAACATTGTCCTTCCTAATTGTAATTGTTTCCTTATCACACACCATTTTCCATGCAAAATCACATGTCTAACATAGAAGAATAAACAATTTTAATGTTTAGATTAGTTTAATAAAATAACAAAATTTTAATTAAGCATAATTTACAAGATACCTCATTTAAAGTTAATTGGACCCAGCTCTACAACCCACTATGGAGGAGAAATTTTCATGTGATGTTAGATTTCAAAAATTACACATGCTATTATATATATCATATTTACTATTACTTTAGTATATTACTATGACTTTAGTAAATTTACTATTACTTTAGCATTTACTATTATTATAACTATTTATATTTACGATTACTATTACTTCTATTACTTTAGTATTTAGTATTTACTATTACTATTACTACTAGAATAGATCCATGTTAACCCCAGTTCTATCAGGAGGTTTGCACCTCGAGAGATTTGATCCCTCTCGGCACTTGATAGATCCGGGGTTAAGATGGATCTATGTCGGTCTTAATTATGTTGTAATGCATCAAAAACACATATCAAACATTTAATGTGACAAAATATGAGAGATGAGAAATTTTTACACACACAAACAAAACTATATTGAATAATTGAATTATATACAATATATTGCAGTTGTTATCATATCTAACTTATTCTCAATATAGAAGGAGAGGTTGAGAGGATATCTCAACTACACACCAAACTAGGAGACTAAGTTGGATAATATCTCTCACAGCTAATTAAATCTACAACAACCGCCTAAATAATAGAATCAAACAAATTACGTAGAGAATTATGTAGAGATAAACTCTACATTACGATTAACAAACCACATTATTCTTGATAATATGATTTGATCTAGATTTTATGAGCAGAATGAAATGAATACAGATTATTACTAAAAGATGCTAACATAGAATAACAGAGATACAGTAAAACTAGTTTTTATTCAATAAGGAAATAAGTTGAAATTGTAAAATGCAGCGGAAAACAAGCTTGTTGGAATGGTGGCGGCTTATCTCTGAGGAGAGATGTGACAGTTGTGCTCATTCACAAGAAGATGATTACAATGAGGCTCTCAAGGAATTTTTACAATAAGCATGAATGCAAAAACCCTAGACATCCAAAGACCTAAACCGAGGAGATGAAACACCAAAAGTCATGTGGGCCCTATTGGGGTAAGTTAGTACATCAACTTCCCAGGGTCGTAACTTTTGCATATGATAGCTCGTTGGAAAGGTCTATTCGAGGAATACACATTTTTCCTTCATACTCTGACTCTATCTGTAGGTTGATTGTGGCGAGCCCTAAAAACGTTGTTTAGGGCCTCAAAACGGCCCCGGAAGTCAGGGACCTAAAAAATAGGAAAAAACTGCCAAAATGGAAAACTGTTAAAAATGGACCATTTGGAATAGGTGGGAGGCCACCAAAATCCATATGGATCAATCCTCCCCCCTTAGGAAGCAATGGTCTCCATTTCATTGAGTTCCCCCATCAGATGAGGAAATTTCTGTTGAATTTGGCCCCAGGTGAGCCATTTGCCTTGGTGCATGAGTTGCCCTGCTTTGACAACCCGATAAAGTTGGATCATTTGTTGTCAAGTGCCCTTGACCTGCATGTCCAAAATATGATCATTGGATTCCTGTTGCATGCAGTCAGATTTGAGCTCTGTTGGTGTCAATTGTTCTGCTATGTCTAAGGTGTCCAATAATGGTGGGAAATATAGCCGAAGGAGAGCCACGTTGAATACTAGGTGTAGTCCAAGGAAAGGAGGAATGTTGAGCTCAAAGGAATTGTCACCCACAACCTTGGTGATGGTGTAAGGTCCATAATGGAGCGTGAGAATATTTCGATGGGGCCCTATAAGGCACTCTTTCTGCAAGTGCAACCACACTTTGTCTCCAACCTTAAACTTGTGTGGCACCCGATGTTGATCATGGCGTTGCTTGTACTTGGCATTGGAATTCTGTAAAATATCTTGAACCTGTTGGCAGATGTGTTATATCCACTCAATGAACCAGGTGGCTTTGTTAGCTTCAGTTGGAGCAGGGGACGAGTCGATCGAGGTAGCCGCAAGGGGTAGTGCAACATACATGGGGCCCAATGGTTGGAATCCCAATCCCACCTGAAAGGGGTTGTGGTCGGTTGAGATATGTTGTGCTCAATTGTTGCTATGTTGAACATAGGGAAGAATCTCATCCCGTGTGTGGGGGTTCTTGGAATTGTACATGCATAGGATATGCACGATCATCTGATTGACAACCTATGTTTGGCCATCTATCTAGGGGTGGAAGGAAATGGATTTGGTGATCTTGGTGTCTATCAATGACCAGAGGCTTGACCAGAATGTGTTGAAGAACCAATTGTCCTGATCTGAGACAATGGTTTGCGATATTCCAAAATGTACCCATACTCGTTCAAAGAAGAGATTAGCAGTGGCTTATGTTGTGATGTTTTTCTTGTAGGCGGCCAAAATCGCCATCTTGGAAAAGCGATCAACAACCAAAAAAACACAGTCATTTCTCCTCTTGGTGGAAGGGAGGTCCAACATGTAGTCCATTGACATGGATTCCCACAACCTGTTAGGAATAGGCATAGGGGTGTACATGCCATGTTTGTTAGTGGTTGGTTTGGAAATAGTGCAGGCGGTGCAAGACTTGATATACTTGCCGACATCTTGTTGAAGTCTCGGCCAGTAGAAATGTTTTTGCAGCACCGCCATTGTCTTTTCAACACCAAAGTGTCCTGCCACCCGACTGTAGTGAGCTTCCCAAATCAACTTCGCACGCTCACTTGATGGAACACAGATATGGCCCAGATGACACAACAACCCATCCTGAAGATGGAAATTAATGACCACTGAGTTGGTTCCCAACATTTGGTAGGTAGTGGTGAAGTTAGGGTCTATCTCATTAAGGTGGGGCCATCTACAGGTCTCGTGGTCGCAAGATTCTAGAACTATGGTGAGGACCATGAATGGAGGTCGGCTGAGGAAATCAACGACTCGGTTGGTACTTCCTATTTTATACTTGATGTTGAGGTGGAACTGCTGCAACTATGTGGACCACTTATGATGGCAGTCATTATGCAATTGTCCTTGTGTCTGCATGAACTATAGAGGCTTATGATCAGTGTGGATGGATGTCTCCTTCCCAAGAATGTAATGTCTCCACTGGCAGTAGGATTTCACAATGGATTACATTTCCTTGTCATAAGTAGGGTACTTATGGACAACATTTGATAGTGTCTCACTATGATAGGCCACTAGGTGGCTGAGTTGAGTGAGAATGACGCCCACAACATAGTTTGAAGCATTTGTCTTGATATCAAAGGGTTGTTGCAGGTCCGGTAATGAAAGTACTAAGGTTGATCATAAGCATTGTTTCAATTCATCGAATGCTTGTTGTTGTGACAGGACCCACACAAATTTCTCCTTACCACCACCCTTGGTTACTTGGTTGAGGGCCCATGCAATATGGGAGAATCCCAACATGAACCTGGGATAGAAATTGGGCAGGCCCAAGAAACTCTGAAGCCTAGTGAGTGTGGTTGGGTCTGGTCAGTCACGGATGACCTGTATCTTGGATGGATCCACATGCACACCATGTTGATCAATGATGTAGCCTAGGTAATGGACCATGTCCATGCCGAAGGAGCATTTTTTCAAGTTGGCATATAGCTTGTGTTGTCGCAGGGTCTGCAGAACCTGCTGAATATGCTGCAAGTGTTCCTCCCAAGTCTTGTTGTAGATGGGGATGTAATCCAGATACACCACTACAAATTGGTGAAAGGTCGTAGGATATCGTCCATCATCCTCATGAAAGTTATTGGAGCATTTTTCAAACCAAAGGGCATGACCATCCATTCAAAAAGTCCTTCTTTTAACTTGAAGGTGGTCTTCCATACATATGTCTGTTCTATTAGGACCTAGTGGTAGCTAGAATTCAGATCAATCTTACTAAAGTATTTGTCCCCCATGAGTTGATGAAGGAGGTTGTCGATTCAGGGAATTGGGTACCAGTTCCAGATTTTCATTTTATTCAAAGCCCAGTAATCAATGCAGAGTCACCAAGTCCCGTCTTTATTTTTCACCGGCACGATTGGGCTCCCACAAGGAGATGATTTGGGATGGATGTGCCCCTTTTGGAGCAGTTCTTGGATATGTCACTTGATCTCCTCATTCTATAATAGAGAGAGATGGTAGACTGACCCATTGGGCAGCGGTGTGTCGAGGGTCATATCGATGGGATGTTTGACCTGACAGTGCAAAGGTACCCTGGTATGTGAGGAGAAGATATCTGAGTATTCTTCCACGACCTTATCCACTTTCTTCTGCTGCGTGGAGAGGTCGATTGCGGAGGCCCTGGATGTGGCTGCGATATTTATCTTAGTCTGAGAGCGAATCACGAACAAGACAAACTTCCCGGTCTGAGAGATGACCTTCCTACATTGGTTAGTAGAGATCAAGGAAATAGCACAAGGTGGTATTGCCTCAGGTATCCTGTACAATTTCATGTTCAAAGTAATAATAACACTACGAGGCTTAGATTCATATATAGCATGATGTTTCCACAAATAAGGTTGGCCCAAAAGAACATTACAAACTTCGTGATGAGAAAAATCACACAATACCTCATCTTTGAAGGGCTTGATGTCGTACGACGGGTGACACTGTTAGTTGATGTGGAGATCGCTTCCTTAGCAGAGCCATCCAATGGTGTAGGGTTGCGGGTGAGGCATTGTTGGTAGAGCTAGCCTCTTGAAAACCTTTGCTGAGATGAGGTTCTTCTAGATACCGCTATCCATGATGAAGTGCAGTTGGGTGCCTTTCACCCACATCTGTGAATGAAAAAGGTGCTCGCCTTCCTCTAGCTCATCTGGTTCACCGGGCTAGAGCTTGGTGGTAGAAATGGTGGCACTGGGTTCCACATCAATGATTTGTCTCCCCCTTTATGGTTCTGACTCAGAGTCGGAACTCGTATCTATTTCAGAGGCTTTCACCTCCGCCACCAACGACTTCTTTGAGCAGCAATCAATAGTGTTATGTCAGGGGCTCTTGTGGAATTCGCACCACTTCTCGGTATCTTTCTTTATCTTTTTGGTGTCCTTCTTTACTTGTGGCTTGGATTGGTTGTCCTAATGTTGTCCATATTTTATCTGTCCTTTGTTTTGCAGGTTGGGGACACCCTTTCTTGGCTTTTGTTGTGAGGGGTTCCCAGGCCCAAATTGTCGCTTCTTTTGTTTGAGCTTCTGCTTGATTTGAATGATATATCGATAGGTCATGCCCAAGGACGAGATGTCCAGAAACTCCATTTCGTCTTGGTCTCTTTCCTGTTGCAGTGTGGTCCATTTTGTATACAAGTCATCATAGCTTCTAACAAGGTAGTATTGTTCCTTAATAGCATCCCTGAAGGACTCCCAGGTTACCATGACTATAAATAATGAGGGTTCCTCTGTTTCCTTTTTCTCATAGAAAGTCTCCCACCAATCTTTGACATGGGGAACGACTTTGAGGAGCGAAAAAGTGATATTTTCTCTATTCAAAAAATTATGGACAGAAAAATACCCTTCTAGCAGGTTTAACCATTTGTCTACAACGTCTGTGTCTATCTAACCTTCAAATATAAGAATATCAAAGTTGATTTGTACCTTTAAGGATTTGTACCTTTAAGGGGGCGACGCTTCTGCTTGAGGAATATGCTTCACCTGTTGGTAGTCGTCAAAGGATTTGCGCAAAATTATCCATCATCTCATTCCTCTGTTGCGTGAGGGCTTCCTTGAGAAACATTTTGAAAGGATCTCATGTTCCATCGTCTTTATTTTCTCTCTCCATGAGAGGTCGCATGTGTGTGCGAGAGATTTTTTCCTCAAGGAAAACAAGCTCAAGACCCAATTCTTTGTACCTTGGCCTCGTCGGGGACATGCATTAAAAATGACAAGGAGAAGACCTCTCTGATACCACTGATCTAGATTTTATGAGAAGAACAAAATGAATACATATTATTACTAAAATATGCTAACATAGAATAACAGAGATACAATAAAATTGGTTTTTATTCAATAAGGAAATACGCTAAAACTGTAAAATGCAGTGGAAAACAAGCTTGTTGGAATGGTGGCGGGTTATCTCTGAGGAGAGATGTGACGGTTGCGCTCATTCGCAAGAAGATGATTACAATGAGGCTCTCAAGGCCTTTTTACAATAATCATGAATTCCAAAACCCTAGACATCAAAATATCTAACCCTCAGAGATGAAACGTCAAAAGTCATGTGGGCCTCGTTGGGGTAAGCTAGTACATCAACTTTCCAGGGTCGTAAGTTTTCTATACGATCTTCGTTTTAGGCGCACGATAGCCCATTGAAAAGGTCTATCCGAGGACTACACATGTTGTCATCAAAATCTGACTCCATCTACAATCTAATTATGGTGAGCCTTAAAAACTTTGTTTAGGGCCTCAAAATGACCCCATAAGTTAGGGACCTAAAAACTAGGAAAAAAGTGTCAAACTGGAAAACTGCCAAAAATGAACCAGTTGGAATAGGTAGGAGGCCACCAAAATCCATCTGGATCATGATTACAATTAATGCATTGTAATGTCCCCCCTGTTACAACAACATAAAATAGTACAAAAGAGGTAAATATATATATTTTTAAACAAACAACTTTACGACAAGTGATAAGCGTCATAACATACATTAATATCTATTAATAAACTCTTCTCAACCAATATGAAAACAACATCACTAAATTTCCAATCAACTAGATCACACAAATATAACATGAAGAAACTACCCACCCAACCTATCCTACATGGTTAGGACCTCCAAGACACATAAGCAACGCTCAAGTCTAGGATTCGTCCGATAGATTTTGACCATTTAAGGTCTGAGGACTAGTGACTGTTCTGAGGAACAAGGAGGTATCTAAACCCCTTAATGAACTTCTATCCTAAACATCATGACTAGATTATAATAGTAAGGCATGGAATCACATGTCATTAATCTTGTCAATAAATAACATGTACACAATAACGCTACATCTACGCAAGGGGGAGAAAGGACAATAGGTTAATAACTGCATCATTTCTATGCTATTTTAGAACTTTTAACTAGTAGTGCAACACAATAAAAAAGTATCATAAGCATCTATCATTTTCATGGATGTGCAAGAATAATCTACCTTACTTAATCAACTTCAAGCAATAATTAAGTGCAAATGGGCACAGGGATATTACATAAGGTTAGATAAGAACCGCATGAGTACAAACTCAATGTCAGATAGAAATCTATTTATAATTATCATTGGTAACTTGTCAAGTGATTCTCTTGGAAATTTGAGCTCAATCTCAGGAAGGTTAGACGCTGGTGCGCCCATCCTTCAGGGTTGTCTCATGGCGATACAAAGAACTTCAAAAATCATAGACAAAAGGGGCAGCAAGCACATCCAGAACTCAACAAATCATAACTAACACAACACAATGATGATCAGAGACATCCCTTAACCCTGTGCACGATATTTTCTGCGCCGCGATTTTGTTGGGTAGAGAGTGGATTAAGATAGAGGAATTTTAAATATAAAAATCCCACTCAAGGCCTAGAATCAAGAAGAACCTCGCATGTTGTGTGTGTCTAATAGCAGCGAATTATATCATTCAACCAAGAATCAACATAGGAATCCCCCAACGCCATCGATCTCATATAACAAGCTTGTGATTGGATGTTACATCAAGAACTATCAACATCACAATAGAATTTGTTCGCTAGTGAAGGCAGTTTAAGGGAGATTTATGATTTTAACTAAAATTCCAAGACAGCATTCAAGACCAGTGTGTTATGGGTATAAATAGAATGTGCTAGTAGCAAATCAAATTTCTCGATCCCAATGGGTAACTCAGACAGTCGCGAATGAAATGGGGTCATAACAGATTTGTAAAAATGGAAGGATAATTAACAAGGGAAATTCCATACACATAGGTTGAATTTGACATGGAAGCAATATTATAAGTTCGCTTCTAGATTACACATTAACCCATCAAGCTTGTAAATTTGATGGTATAATTACATCACAATTACGGAAAATTCCCATCATTTCATCAAATGTAGCAGGGTAATATCTTTACACAAAGACTTGGCGACGCAATAAACGGAGTTTTATTGCAAGAAATTTTAATTTCAAAAACAAAGCCCAAACATATAAACACAATACTCTTTTAGATAAACAATGCATGATCCATTTCACCGCATCAAACACAACTGTACACGGTAAAATTTAATTAAAACTCTGACATGCATTCACGGGCAGCGGCTAAGAAGTTAGCATTTGATACATGTCTATATATCCTGGAAGCCACTGTTTCTTGAGAATTGAAATGACAACAACCTCAAAAATTTACTTCTAGATTACATAGAAACCATTGAAGGAAAACTCGCCAATTCGATGTCAAATTATACTATACAGTAACAACAACTTCTAAAATCTAACATATAAAATTTTAATCTTAAAAATTCAAGTCTCGATTAAAAATATTGTAATCGACAAAGAGAATCTGAAGTTGTTATGGAGCTCCTTCCGACCTCCCTCTTGCTAACCATAGAGACTTCACCGATACCTCCCAGCCAATACTAGGGGTACTCTTCTTCTCCCTTAGCACCCCGAGCTGCAAATGGGCCACTCACACAAAACCATAAATCCTCTAGCTCCAAGCTTATATCGTAAGGTAGAGCCACCACTCTCTCTGAAGCTGGGTATCCCAGTAAAACCACTCAAAAATAATTTGGCAGCATAACTTTACCATCTAGATCATTTTCTTTATAGGAATTTCCTCACTGACACATCCCCACTTGCACAATTAATTACATATTTTATTTTAATTTAAAAGTTAACTTCCCTCACAATTCCCAAATGCCCTCCTTAAATCGCTCCTAGTTGTCTCTTTATTCCCGAATTCTTATTTAATGACTGAAGCCTTACTAAATATTAGTTAGAGTTAAAATAAGAGTCTTCTCCTAGTTAAACTAGTGGTAGCTAGACTCTAGATACCATTCTATGTGTATACCTATTCTCTCATGCTTTATTTCTTTCTTATTTTAAAATTCTATTTTGGTATTTTCTTGCACACGTGTGTATTAAATTAAATCTTTAGATTTATTTCACTTTTATTAATTCTTAAATAGATTCACCTCATTCCTTTTTAATTTAATTAATAATTTTGTTTTAGTCTCCTTAAAAAAACATAGACTTAGGCTAAATTTTAGAATAGGCTTAGACTTTTATGGGGATGTATAATTAATAAAATTACTCATTAATTAATTATTTTAAATCTGACAATGTCATATCAATTTATTGTTTTCTAGGCCACCTAGATTCCTTGACTGAAGTTTCTTTTTAAATTACACGATGTTCCCTTCAAGACGCACTCCCGTGCTCCAAGGGTGCAACTCGCCTTTTGATTGGTTTTGGTAGTTGTCCAACCCTTGGAGTCAGCACTCCATTCAAGCGACCCTGTGAGAGACTAAGGGATTCTAAGGAATAAAGAATCTTCCTTATTGTGTGCCCTTTAGAATCTTCATGAGCGACTTTCTCAGTGTTTCCTCACGACATCATGGACCTCTCGAACTAGGTAATCGTTAACCTACAATTTGAGCCATGGCGGGAGTGCTAGTAGGTTGTGACAGGGACGTTGCCACACCTCTCCCTCAATATCTGGTTTTTTTGTATGGCCTCTCTTCTTCTTATGTGAATCAGATTAGCAAGCATTCGTCAGCCTACATCCATTGACAAAACATTGTCACTGATCCATATACATAACCATACTAAATCAATCACATGACACATATGCATAAAAATGAAATGCTCAAACAAAACACAATCCACTCCCTGACTCGATCCAGATCCCAAGGAAGTCCATTGATGCCAGCGACATCCATAATCTAGTACGTGTCCTGCACACTCATGTAAACTTGTCAATAGCATATGTCAATACATATATATCAAATAACAATAAATCACAACCATCAACATCATCATAAAAATCCATAATTGAAACAAATAACCATGAACTATAACCGGATCACTTGCACTCAAGTGTCCTCAAAGAATAAGTCGATAACATGTGCTCGAAAAAGAGAGATGTTACATACATCCCTTCTTGTTTTAAACTTCATCCTCAAGTTGTACAGTATATAAAATGCAGTAATAATAGTATCTGACAAGATCTATATGTCTAATCTATCAAACAAGTAAGGAAACTACTAGCGCATATCATGTGCATCCTCCGATGTAGCCGAGTGCGGACTATAATTGTCCCATTGGACATTGACCTGATCGACTATTCGACAACGTAGCTGTTGAATGCGATGGTACATAATGCAGATTGGCTCCGTCGTGACAGCACCCTCGTCCGACACCTGCAAATACCTCATGTCAATCACATGTGTAGGCTCACTAACATAATGTCTCAAAACAGATACATAAAAAACATCGTCCATACGCCTCAAATAATCAAGCAAGGATGGTCGATAAGCCACGGCTCCTTTCTTTTCCACAAACTCGAAAGGCCCCACAAAACTAGGAGAGAGTTTAACACCTCTTCCGAACTTGATCAAACTCTTGTGTGGTTTCACCGCAAGAAAACTCGGTCGCCAACTTCATAACTACGGTCAATGCGATGCGCATCGGTATAACTCTTTTGTCGATCTTCCACTTCTTTAATCCTTTGTCTTATCGATTGCATTTGTTCTTCCATTTTTTGGATTGCTTCTTGTTCTACCAGGACCCTATCCTCAAGTCGATCCCATCTCAATGACATCCGACACGGTCGCCCATAAAGAAACTCAAACGGTGCCATCTTAATGGTTCTTTGATAGTTGTTGTTGTATGCAAACTCTACCAGTGGCAAGAACTCTTCCCAACATTTATGTTGGTCCATTACATACATACGCAACATATCTTCCAAAATTTGGTTCGTTCTTTCTGTCTGCCTATCTATCTTAGGGTGATACGATGTACTAAAGTTCAGTTGTGTCCCCACAGCCTCTTGGAAACTAGTCCAAAACTGTCCTATAAACATTGATCCTCTATCAGATATGATCCTTTATGGCACGCCATGTAATCTCACAATCTTGCTGATAAAAACTCTAGCTATGTCTGGCACCTGATACGTCGTACGTACAGGAATAAAATGTGCACTCTTCGTCAAAGTGTCAACTACTACAAAAATCGAGTCGTGTCTCCTTGTCGTCAATGGAAATCCAACTACAAAGTCCATCGAAATGACCTCCCACTTCGATTCTGGAATAGTGTGTGGCTGTAATAATCTTACCAGATGTCTATGTCCAACTTTCACTTGCTCACATTTTAGACATCTCACCATGTAACTAACTATGTTTTCTTTCAATCCTTTCCAAAAAAATAAAGGCTTAAGGTTTTCCCTCATCTTCATGACTCCCGGATGAGCCATGTACACTGAGCGATGCACTTCACTTAATATCAAACTTGTTAATTCATCGTTAGGCGGTACGTAAATCCTGTTACTATACCTCATCAATCCATCATTGTCCAATGTATAACCTTCAAACCTTGGTATCATCATGGTGTCTCATCCCATATTTCCTTAACCTCTTTGTACCAGGCATCGTCAATATGTATAACTAGAATCTTTTATCGAAGATTCATCTGAAGAGATATTAACGAGAATATGGGTGGTCTTCGACTCAACTCATCTACCACTTTGTTCACCGTACCTTTTATGTAAGTAATCTCGAAGTCATATTCACTAAGTATTTCTTACCATCGCCTCTATTGTGCGTTCAAGTCACTCTACGTAAATATATGTTGTAGTCCACAGTGATCTATTTTTAGTTCGAATTTTCTTCCAATCAGATAGTGTCTCCAAACTCTCAAGGCATATACAATGGCCAATAACTCCAAATCATGTGTTGCGTAGTTCTCCTCGTGCTTTCTTAATTTCCTTGAGACGTAAGCAATCACTCGACCGTCTTGCATCAATACTCCGCCTAAACCTTCCTTGGATACATCCTTCCATACCAAGAATTCCTTGTCCATGTCGGGGACTTTCAGTATCGATGTTGTCATCAACAACTCCTTGAGCCTTTGAAATGCTTCCGCGCATTTCTTAGTCCATACAAACTTCTTGTTTTTCTTCTGCAATTCCTTGATCGGATTTGCTATCTTTGAAAAACCTTCGACGAACCGTCGATAATATCCTTCTAAACCTATAAATCTGCATACTTATTGTATGTTTTTCAGTGTAGGCCATTTCATAATAGCCTCTACTTTTTTCAGATCCATAGCTATACCTTCACCAGATATGATATGCCCTAAGTAATGAATCTTCAATTGGTAAATAGAACATTTCGACAGTTTCTCGTATAATTTGTTTTCTCGTAAACAATGTAGTACTAAGCTTAAATGTTCGTCATGCTCTTCTATCATCTAAGAATATATCAATATGTCATCAATGAATACTTGAAAAAACTTGTCCGAGTATTCGCGGAACACCCCATTCATCAAACTCATGAATACCCTCGGGGTGTTTGTCAGTCCAAATAGTAAAACTGTAAACTCATAGTGTTTGAACCTCATCTTGAATGTGGTCTTAGGAATATCTTCCTCTTTAATTTGTAACTGGTGATATCCTGATCTCAAGTCAATCTTTGAAAACACCATCGCTCCTTTCATCTGATCAAACAATTCGCCTATTCTTGGCAATGGATACTGGTTCTTGATCGTCGCTTTGTTCAGTTGACAATAGTCAATACAAAGTCCTCACGATCCATCCTTCTTTCTTACGAAAATAACTGGCGCACCCCAAGGTGACACACTTGGACATATAAGTCTCTATTCCGATAATTCCTTCAATTACATTTTCAACTTCTGTAACTCAGGCGTTGACATTCGATATGGCGTTCTTTCTATCGGTTCAGTTCCAGGTTTCAAGTCGATTGTAAACTCCAACTCTCTTTCGGGCGGCAATCCTGGTAACTCTTCTGGAAATATGTTTGCAAACTCTCATACTACTGGAAGGTTTTCTAATCCTTCTGCCTCTCCCTTTTCATTTAGCGCTAAGATTTCATATAACTTACATCCCTTTTGTATGATCTTTTGTAGCTATAGGGAAGAAATGAACCTCAAGACACTCCCTGGTTTCTTCCTACAATCGCTCTACTTCGTCCCAAGTCATTTGTCAAACTTAATTATTTCATCTTATAGTTAAGTATCGCATCATGTGATTCCAACCAGTCCATACCAATCATGTAACGTCCCCTCCGTTACGACAACGAATAGCAATGTACAAAAGGTAATTATAAAAAAAAAAATTGCAATAGGAAATTAAAATCGTCACAACATTATTAATAGCATCACAAGAGACACATTATCATAATTAATAATGACAAAAATCAATGCACTAACATAATCAATAGAGACACAAGATCAACACATAAACATAAATAGCGACGCAATTCAACACATCACGATCAACTGAAGAAAAATACTAATAAATGATCAACCATGTCACTGAATATTAAAATAACTACCCACCCAACCTATCCTGCATGGTTAGGACCTCTAAGACACATAAGCAACGCTCAAGTCCAAGATTCATCTGATTGATTTTGACCACTTAAGGTCTCAGGACTGGCGATTGTTCTAAGGAACAAGGAGGTATCTAAACCCCTTAACCAACTTCTATCCTAAACATCATGGCTATATTCTAATAGTAAGGCATGGAATCACACGTCATTAATCTTGTCAATCAATAACATGTACACAATAACACTGCATCTACGCAAAGAAGGAACAAGGACAATAAGTTAATAACTGCATCATTTCTATGCTATTTAGAACTTTTAACTAGTGGTGCAACACAATAAACAAGTATCATAAGCATCTATCATTTCCATGGATGTGCAAGAATAATCTACCTTAGTTAATCAACTTCAAGAAATAATTAAATGCAAAGGGTAGTAGGATATTACATAAGGTTAGATAAGAACCACATGAGTACAAACTCAGTGTCAGATAAAGATCTATTTAATTATCATTAATAACTTGTCAAATCAGTTTTATTCGACGTCAGACATTACTTATCAAGCGATATAACTTCCATAATAAATACAACCCTTAAGTAACTCAACTATTTATCTTAATAAGGTGATATATCTTAGTTAACAATATATAAGGATTCCATGCTATCTTACCGATCTTTTGGTAAGAATTAAAGGAGACCTACCTCATCTTAAACTATATAGGAACACATGTACTAACTTACAATCCAATTTAAAGGGAGGCCAAATCTAATTTAAAGCCACATATAAGTACTCAATTACTATCTTATAATTCTAATTTAATTTAAGAAGGAACAATCTATTAAAACCATATATAAGAAGTCAATACTATATTAAAATTCCAAATTTTAAATTTTAAAGAAATTCCAAACTTCTTTTAAAACATTACATGAGAACTCAAGGCTACCTTATTTGCATATCCATTTAACAAGGACTTGAGAGAGTGACCCAATCCCTTATTAAGCATTAAGAAGACTCATTTTCTACTTCACTTAAATAATGTTAGGTTACAAGGAAACCATAAGAAGATTAAATACTATCTAATCCATGCCTATCCATTTATGATTCCTTACATTGCATATCCATTAAACTATTAAGAAAGTCAACATTACATTAAACAATAATGTATATTTATACCCCCCTTCTTACCCATGTAAAAAGGCTATAAGGGGCCACTTCATAACATTAATAGGTAAAATTGACCTACCTTACATAACCATAACAAGAATTTAAGTGATTCCTTAAGCAGTTTGTAATGGCTTAGCCACCCTACGTATCCATTGTAATACCTATAACAATTTACTTATTAATTGCATGTAATAGAAGTCAACTCACGAGATTGGACCCAAGCGAAATAATAGGATAGTACTTGCTAAATTTTCTGACAGGAGGATTATATTTGACAGACCAGAAAACATACGCTTTGTTAATAACTCCAAAATAAAATATTAACAAAAGTAAAAAAAATCAGGCTTCAAAATACAAGAGGCAGCGATCGAATTACACACCAGAACTTGCGATTCAAATGTGCAGGAAATTTAACTTTATAAAGACTTGGAGTTGCAACGATGATGGTATATCTAGACGCGCGGTGTAATACACTTACCAGACTACACAAGGTTAGGTTCAAAGGATGCAAAACAGTGATACAAACCAACATATTTACATATTGGATGTACCAATGATTTCAACGAGAAACTAGACTAAAATTCAGGACTGAAAGTTACGCTGGCCACAACCAAAAGTTGTATTTCTGCGTTGAATGGAAGAACCAGATACCAAGGAAATTACCGAATACTTAA
This sequence comes from Picea engelmannii, assembly GCA_009831015.1. Lineage (NCBI taxonomy): Eukaryota > Viridiplantae > Streptophyta > Pinopsida > Pinales > Pinaceae > Picea > Picea engelmannii. The sequence goes on from ML793691.1 coordinate 26,037, forward strand.
TTGAGAAATTGAAAAAGACTCCAATACCAAATTTCACTTTCTAGATTTCACAACCCTCAAGATTTAGTCAATTCGATTTTAAAATTACAACAAGG
>ML793691.1:42079-69083 GCA_009831015.1 Picea engelmannii
AGTGTATTAACAAGGGAATTTCCATACACACAGGTTGAATTTGACATGGCAGCAATATTATAAGTTCGCTTCTAGATTACACATTAACCAATCAAGCTTGTAAATTTGATGGTAGAATTACATCACAATTACGGAGAATTCCCGTCGTCTCATCAAATGTAGCAGGGTCATATCTTTACACAAAGACTCGACAGGGTCATATCTTTACAAGGTCACGGGTAGCGGCTAAGAAGTTAGCATTTGATACATGTCTATATATCCTGGCAGCCATTGTTCCTAGATAATTGAAATGACAACAACCTCAGAAATTTACTTCTAGATTATATAGAAACCATCGAATGAAAACTCGCCAATTCGATGTCAAATTATACTATACAGTAACAACAACTTCTAAAATCTAACATAGAGAATCCGAAGTTGTTCTTCCACGATGGTTCTCTTTCCGGTATCTCGCTTGCTAACCATCGAGACTTCACCAGTATCTCCCAGTCAATGCTAGGGGTACTCTTCTTCCCCTTATACTCGAGCCGCAAAGGGGCCATGCACACAAAACCAAAAATCCTCTAGCTCCAAGCTTGCCTCGCAAGGTAAAGCCACCACCCTCTCTCAAGCTGGGTATCCCAACTCTCACAAGTAAAACCAGTCAAAAATAATTCGGCAGCATAAATTTACCAATAACCAGTGTCATCCCCTTTCCCATCTAGACTATTTTCTTTATAGGAATTTTCTCACTGACACATCCCCACTTGCACAATTAATTACATATTTTATTTTAATTTAAAATCAATTTCTCTTACAATTCTCAAATGCAGTCCTTAAATCGCTCCTAGTTGTCTCTTTATTCCCATATTCGTATTTAATAACTGACGCCTTACTAAATAAATAAGAGTCTTCTCCTAGTTAAACTAGTGTTAGCTAGACTCTAGATACTATTCTATGTGTATACCTATTCTCTCATGCTTTATTCCTTTCTTATTTTAAAATTCCATTTTGATATTTTCTTACACACATGTATTAAATCAAATCTTTAGATTTATTTAACTTTTCTTAATTCTTAAATTGATTCACTCATTCCTTTTTAATTTAATTAATAATTTTGTTTAGCCTCCTTACAAAAACTTGGACTTAGGCTAAATTTTAGAATAGACTTAGATTTTTATGGGGATTTATAATTAATAAAATTACTCATTAATTAATGATTTTAAATTTTAGAATGTCAAATTAATTTATTGTTTTCTAGGCCATCTAGATTCGTTGACTCAAGTTTCTTTTTAAATTGCGTGACGTGCTCTTCAAGACGCACTCCCATGCTCCAAAGGTGCCACTCCTATTTTGATTGGTTTTGGTACTTGTCCAACCCTTGGAGTCAGCTCTCCATTCGGGCGACCCTGTGAGAGACTCAGGACTTTTAAGAAGCAAGGACTTTGGCAGTCTGCCCTCACGACATCGTGGACCTCTCAAATTAGGTAATCGTTAACCTATAATTCGAGCCACGTCACGAGTGCTAGTAGGATGTGACAGGGACACTACCACACCTCTCCCTCAATATCTGGTTTGTGTGCATGGCCCCTCTACTTCTTATGTGAGTCAGATTAACAAGCATTCGTCAGCCTGCATCCATTGACAAAACACTGTCACTGATCCATATACATAACCATACTAAATCAATCACATGACACATGCGTAAAAGTGAAATGCTCAAACAAAACACAATCCACTCATTGACTCAATCTAAAGCCCAAGAAGGTCCATTGATGCCAGCAGCATCCACAATCTAGTACGTGTCTTGCACACTAATGTAAACTCATCAATAGCATATGTCAATACATATATAACAAATGACAATAAATCACAACCATCAACATCAACATAAAACTCCATAATCGAAACAAATAACCATGTACTATAACCGGATCACATGCACTCAAGTGTCCTCAAATAATAAGTCGATAACATATGCTCGCAAAAGCAAAATGTTACATGCATATTCATTATAACTACACTTTCACCCACAATTATAATCTTAAATATTAAATAAATGTATAATAAAATAAGTCTTCATTGTTATTAATGAGAAAAATGTAATAAGAAAGGTAAGATAATCCGTAAACATAATTGTAAGCTTTCAAACATACATTCTTAGAAAGGGATTACCATATGAACCTATGTAACAATACTAAGGCAGGGTACATGAAAAGCATGTACTCTTATAAACCATGTCATATACTTATTTGTTCTTCTCATGAAGAGAAAATGTGGTCGATGATTAAATCGTTTATATAACTTATAAATGTACATTTATCATAAAAATTTGATAAAAGGGAAAAGATAATTTATATTGGTAAGTCTTGATATTTAGATTAATTATTAAAATGTGGTCGAGGGTTAAATCGTTTATATAATTTATATATACATTTATCATAAAAATTTGATAAAAGGGAAAAGATAATTTATATTGGTAATTCTTGATATTTAGATTAATTATTTAAAATAAATAAATAAATGCAAGTTTTAAAGCATCTCACACCAAATTTTAAAATATTACTTATGAAAAAATAAAGAAACAAATCCTATTACCTAAAGTAGTAGTTTGGATCACTCTTGTCAAATTAAATGTAGATTCTATTATGTAAAGTTGTTGTTGAGATGATTTTTTACGAATTAAATATGAGTTGTAAGACATCTTCCAATCAAATTCACACAAAAAATTATCTTTTTTTCCAATAGAAAATTTACCCAATTATATTAGTAAATATAATTTGTTTACATCATCAAAATCCATGACTAGGATCAATATAGGTGACAGACAGTGCAAAATGGAGAAGCTAGGGAAACTCATTCCCCTTTACAATTTTTTGATCACATGTGAAGGAACCAAAATGGATCCAGAAGAGATCTTCAAAAAGACAAAATCTGAACCAACTAAGAGAGAAAAAATTGTCTAAGATATACACGGAAATAGCCTATAGATATGTATCAAGCTATCTAATACAAAGCTCCAATTGAAAGACTGTAGACTTAGTAAAGACTAAGATATTTCTTGGGACCTTCAATCCCATTAATCCATTGGTAAAAAGTGATTTGGCCTTCTGGTTCCCTCAATGACAACTTTGAAAGATGATCAGCTTCAACATTATATTCCCTGTAGATGTGCTAAAAAATTATGTCATGGAAGGATTTGATTAAATCCTTTATTCTAGATTTTCAGCCCTCAATAGTACTTGATTGAATTCTACCTTTATTGGATATCCAATCAATCACTACTTTAGAATCACCCAGGACTTGAAGTCTATGGAAAGACATATGTGAAGCCAACTTGAGAGTTGCCCATACTCCCAATAACTTAGCTCTAGTATGTGTGCCACTCCCACAGTTAAAAACCCATCTATAGACTGTTAAGTCTGGTGTTTTAAAGACTCCACTAGCCCCACATTTTAGGCCATCTAGCTGGGCAGCTCCATCAAACCATGCAGTGGTGATAACCCTTTGTCTAGAAATCATAATAGCTCACAAAGGGGCAGACTTTTGAGTTGTCAATTATCTTTTATGAAGGCCCAAGGTTTTATAAATCACTAAGTGGATAGATGGCTTAATCTCCTTGAAAATTGTTGAGTTCCTCTCTAACCAAATAAACCAACAAATGTGGGCAACAATCAATGTAGGGAGAAACTTTTCCTCAACCCAGTTTTTAAAACAATGAGTCAGGGTGTTCCCATTCCAACAATTTTTGAAACTATGAATCGTGGCCAATCTCTCCCAAACTGATTTAGTGAAAGAGCAGTGAATGAAGAGATGATTGATGTTTTCATTATCTTGAAAACAAAGATGACAACGATTAGTTCCTTCCCAACCTCTATTTTGTAGATTTTCCCAGGTTAAAATCTTATTCTCCGCTGCCAACCAGATAAACAATTTGATTTTGAGTTGCAGGTCCCATTTCCATAGAGCTTGTCTCCACCCTTTTATTTTAGATAAACCCTAAGTTAGTAACAAATCCTGATAAGTATTCTTTACAGTGAGGGATCCTAAATTATTGCCTCTGATCCACAAAAATTCATCTTCTTTGTCTTGGAGATAGGCACCTGAGTCGATAAGAGCCCTCCAAAATTGGTTCCATTCTTCTTCTAAAACTCCTGAAAGGCCTAATTCTATACTGGAGATCCAAAAGGAGGAGGAGTGATGGTCTGTGAGCCTCCTAGCCTGCAAGAGAGAGGTGATATTGCGTTTTTTTTAATTCAGACATAAGATTTAAAGAGATGAAATATTTATCACCCATTCCTAAGATCTTGTCTCTACCAAGAGCAATGAGATGACTCGAACCCGACGACCAGTTTAACCAATGTGTAATCAAATGGACTGATTTCAGTAAACCTTTCCAGAATCTGGATGTCGTATTCAGGTGAAAATTAGGAGATTTAAACTAGTTTTTAACAGTAGTGTGGGGAAGGTACTTATCAATAATCACTTTATGCCAAATACCATCACGCATTAAAACATGCCAAAGAGAATTTGCAGCCAAGTCCTTGTTGAAGTCGAAAATATTTCACAGACCCCATCCACCATATTTTTTTGGAAGTGTGAGAAGTTCCCACTTGCAGAGATGATAATGTTTTGACTCATTGTTTCCCTTCCAGAGAAAATTGAACACAATTTTTCTCAAATTATTTAACAAAGTAAAAGGGATGGCCTCCAGAGACATCTAGTACACCGATTGGCATTCTAAAACAGACTTCAATAAGGTAAGGCACCCTCCCAATGATAACCACCTGTAGCACCAATTTCCTATCTTCTTTTACACTTTCTGCAACATCCAGTTCCAATCTTCAACTCGTTGCAGCCCGGTTTTCAAGTGATAGCCAAGATATTTAAAACCAATTGAGAGATTAGTGAAAGTAAAGGGAAGAAAAGTTTTGTAAGGAGATAAATCCAGAGATGACAGCCCTTCATGAAGGACGAAATATTTTGACTCATTTACCTTAAGACCAGATGCCAAAAAAAATAGTTTAATGATCTTATCAATCTCCTACCATTCACTCATTGAAGCATTTGACATAATAATGGCATCATCTATGAACAAAATATGAAGAATTTTTATAGTTCTGGAGACTTTTATACCAGTCATCAAACCGTCATTGTGACCCTCTTTTAGTAGAAGGTTGAGTCCTTCCATAACCAAAATAAATAATAGAGGCGATAAAGGGAATCCTTGGCGAAGTCCTCTGCCACTTTTGAAGAATTCAGTGGCCTCCCCATTTACTAAAACAACAAAAGACGAGGAAACAACACAACTCATAATCAAATTGGTCATCCTAATACCTAGACCAATTTGGATTAATATCATCCTTAAAATATCCCAATTTATACAATCATAGGCCTTCTGAAGATCTAGTTTCAGAACAAGCTTTTTTTTATATACTATGGAGGCATTCATGTACTATCCCAATAGCATCTTGGATCTGACGACCTTTCAAAAACCCTAGTTGCTCTTCTGAAAGCGATCTGGAAAGTATAGGCTTTATCATGTTTGATATAATCTTTGTGATAAATTTGTAACATAGGTTGCATAAGGAAATAAGCCTATAATCCCCGAAAGTGTGAGGCCTATTAAATTTTGGGATTAAGGCTAAAAATGTTGAATTGATTCCACCAGAAATGATGCCTTTCATTCTCGATTCTTCCACCATTTCTAAAAGATGCCCCCCAACTAGATCAAAATAATGTATAAAAAACTCAACCGTCCAGCCATCGGAAACTGGACTCTTGTCAAGTTTGAACATAGATAAAACCTATTTAAGTTCACCCAAGAGAATCGAACTATAAAGGGCCTCAGCTTCACTTTTAGTGACAAAACTAGAGTATAGAATCACCACTTTAACTTGGTCACGAGTCGAAGGAGGATCCTGTGCATTAAAAAAAAGAATTAAAATATTTCACCGCCTCTGTTTTTAGATCCTCCTGACCACTGTGAAGAGTCCCCATTTCATATCTGATCTCCCAGACAAATTTACGATTCCTTCTGTAATTGGCGAAGTTCTGGAAAATTTGGTGTTTTGATCACCACTTTTTATCCATATGGCCCTAATTCATTGTCTCCATAGTTCTTCATTTTCCTTTAAGTACTTGTTTCTACTATGTTCATGATTTTTTTATATGTATTTCCTCCTCTATGGTTCTCGAACCGCCCAATGAGTTCTGGAGAGTGACCTTAATTTCTTCTTCTAATTGAAACAAAAGTATGTTTTCTTTAATATTGTGTATGTTTTCCCAATGTTTTGTTTTTTACTTTAGTTCTTTAAGTTTCCAAACAAACCTTCTTTGTTTGATGCGCTTGCAATTGAATTTTGGGTCTGTCCAGAGATTTTGAACCATATTAGAGAAATCTTTTTCTAGCAACCATTGTGAGTTTAATTTGAAAGAGTAAGCCTTGAACAGTGGAGAAATTTCCAATTGTAGTAACACCGAAGCATGGTCTGATACAAATGGGTATTCCACCCATGACCTATAAATACCAACACTTGAGAGTAGTTCTTCTGACACGAGAAACCTATCTAACCTTTTCTCAATAGAATCCATACCTGAGCGCCCATTCCTCCACGTTGGTACCACCTTCCCCGACTCGATATGAATAAGTTTTTTGTTTTGGAAAAGAGATTTAAAAAAATTGTCCAAGTACCACACTATAGCCGAGCCACCCCAAGTCTCACCCAAAGATAAAGTTAAGTTCAGATCCCCTGCAATAACTAATTTTGTATCCCACGTAGCCAACAATCCACTGGAAGTACCAAAAGATAAAGTTAAGTGAGAAACAGAACAAGATTGTAAATGTTCATATCCCACGTAGCCAACAGTCCAATGGAAGTACCAAACAAATTAATCGCATAGCTAACCCAGTTTGGGCGAAATGCATGCATGAAAGATCTTGAATTTTGAGCAGATACCAAAGTTTTCTGAAGAAATACAATATCAGGACGTGTTCTATCCAGTACACATCGAACATAGGCAGATTTTAGGGTGCCTCCAGTCCCTCTAAGGTTTAGAGATAGAAAAATCATTATTTTTCTCGTGCCAGGACCTTCATTTCGCTAAGTGCCCCACTGTCAGTGGAAGGAAAAGTATCGGGATCCATGGAAGTCGTAATAGTAGATTTTTTCTGGGCACTCCTCGTGTTCAATGGCGAGTATTCTATACCCAAGACCCTAGACCAGGAAAAATCTTTCCCTACCCCTTCTTCATGTGTATGAGAAGTACTTGTCTCCCCAACACAATTAACAGGATCAATAACAGAGTTACCAAGATAGATAGGTAGCTGAACCGATGAGTTAGGATCAAGAATAAAAGGTAGTAAAGAATCCAGAACCGCATGTAGGGTAGACTCATCCTCTTCTGGATCATGGTAATTTACCTTAAAAGTAATAATTGGGATGACTCTTATCAAATTAAATATTAATCCTATTATGTAATGTAGTACAATTGGGATGACTTGTCAAAATTTTATGTAAATTATAAGACATCTCCACATCAAATTCCCCCAAAATGATCTTACTATGTAAAGTTGTAATTAGAATAATTCTTGAAAGTTGAAATGACTTTTGTCGAATTGAATAGAAATACTTTAAATTATTTAAATTATTTTTTTCATTATTTTGTTTTATAAATGATAAATAAATATTAAAACTTTAGATATTTTTTTCAATTTTTTGTCTTGACATATACTATTCATGTTATACCTTTTTATTGTCTTAACCATTTTAAAAATAAGTTATATGTTGCACTAGTAGAGATTGAGATCTACAATCTAAAAAATAAATAAATTTGTTTGATAATATTAAGAGCCTTGTACCCCTGCACTAATGTAAGGTTTTTAATTTCAAGGATATAATGACTTTCATAATTTTTAAAAAATATAAAATTAACATTATAAATTTTGAAAAAAATAGCCTTATGCAAGAATAGTGTGTTCTCTACAATTATACAAATTCTTAAGAAAATTCCATCGTTTATGTACTCAAGTGTGCACTATATGCATTATATTTTGCATGAAAATAACATACCACTATTAGAAAAACTCATATTTCACATAGTCATACAAAAATTATCTATCTATCTATAGCTAATTCAATTTTCGACATCTCATATTTTTACACCATATTCAAATTCATTGTGAAAGTACCTCGAATAATCCCTCTAACAAATTGTTATTTTTCCATGTTTGCATTGCCACTAACTTGCCATTAGGGACCATCATTAGCTTGCACCCATCTTCTAGTCTTTGTGCAAATTATTGTAGGGTGTTGTCAATGTACCAAAGAACCCTATTCTTTACTTAAGTATGTAAGGGTGGGTTGATTTTCTTTCCATGTTTACCATCCGTAAAAAAATATGGGTTCTAATTTAACACACACACATACACACTAGTATTGATCCATTAATTACTTGGGATCCTTTAAGCATCAAAAGATTCACATCTTGATTTCTTTAAACCTTGCTCAATACTTTTTAGAATTAGAAATAAAATAGATTTGGTTTGAAAAAATGAAAATTCATTGCATATCTAATAAATTGTTATTGTTTTAGGTATTCAATGATAATATTGTTTTTTAATATCAAACAATATAAACCATTGTAAGTCCATTATTATGCATTATCATTGACTAGAATAATCCATCTATTAACAAAGGTTTTTTTAGAACCAACAAAACTTAAGGAAGGAAAACCAAATTGAAAAGAAGTTAGAACAATCCATCTATTAACAAAGGGTTTTTGAGAACCAATGAAACCTAAAGAAGAAGAACCAAATTCAAAAGAAGTTAGTTATCAACTAAATGTATTATTCGAATAGTCATGCTAATTAAATGCCATTGTAAGATATTGTCCTAGTATAGGCCAGAGTGTTGACATCCATATGAAAGGTGCAAATTCACATAGAATCATTAGCACAAAATGTACATTGCACCAATTAGCCTTGACAAATATAAAAGTGGCAATTTGGCAATTACGTTGTGAATGCGCTAGTATTTCAGTCATACAATTTTGAAATTATGACCTTAGATTTTAGTTTTAAAGATGGAAAGCTACCTTAAAAAACCAACTACCATAATAAATTTCCTTCTCTTCTTTTTTTCTTCATCTTCCCAAATTTTGTACACATATCTAATCTAAGTTATAAATATACGACAGATGAATCATGAATAAAAAATAAAGTAAGGGTCAACTCGCTTTGATGCAATAAATCCTATGATTTAGATAAGCAGATAACATAGAAGTTTATTTAAATGAATTTGACCATCACAAAATTATATTTATGAAGGTTTATGGTCTACATGATTTATAGGAGCTTGATATCTAAACAAGGGACGAGTGGCTAGTCCGTGCCTCGAATATACAATTTTGTGATAATTATTTTATTAACAAAGAAAATTTGTAAGGGTTCATGTGATGGTTTATTGAAAACCATGACATGCATATTAATTCAAAGTTTAATTTAATTTAATAGATTAAGAAATAGAGATTGGTTGAGTCCTCTTTTTTTCAACAATGAAATTTCACTTATATATTAAAAATATAATAGTCCACTATACATAAGCATGAAAATTAATCATCATTGTATCTAATCGTCCACTAAATTGCATTTCTGTAGATCCTAACATCCCTGTGACTTAGGGAATCTAAACAACACTTCAAACAACCTGACGAATGAAATAGGTCCACCTAAGGATCAATGACCAGCAAGGAGCAAATCTAGATCTAAAACCAAAAAAAATCAGTAAAGGGATAGAAAGAGAGATGGACCTTCTTGTCCATCCTCCTTCCGAGAATATTTTAGAATCCCTTCATGTAGATCTAGAGCTTGTTTAGAGACATCATTTGCTTCCCGATTGAACTCTATGAAGGAATGCATGAAGTCTAGTGCCAAAAGAGCTAGAATGAGGGACATAATCCGCTCTTTGCAAAAAGTCAATCCCATGGCTTGAATGTCAATGATCTTGTTTAGCCAGTCGATAACAACCTTCGAGTCACCGATCACCTATAGATCATAAATACGAAGTCGAATATCCAGGGAAAGCATAGCCCAAAATCCTAAGAGTTATTCTCTATTGTTAGTGCCCGAGCCACAGTTGAGAAACCACATGTAGCTAGTTTGTCTATTTATCATGATTACTCCACCCACTTCACTACACTGCCCATTTCTTTGAGCAACCCCATCAAACCAGGCTATTTGTCTTCTTGACAATAAATTTGGAGGCAATTTAGTTTTTGATATAGGTTGAGGCTTCTTCTTGCAATTCTTTAGCCAACCCAATGTTCTATAGATCACCCCAACTATAGAAGTATGTCCTTCATCAAACAATGCAGTATTCCTTTCTAGCCAAATATTCCAGCAAATAATAGAAGGCAACATGTGCCAGCTAGGGTGCTTGTGGCACCAATCCTTGAAGAGCATTTGAAGGTGCCCACTTTTCCACCATGTATTTATCTTTAGAGCTGCCAACAATCTTGTCTAGGCCTATTGAGAAACGGTGTAATGTAACATCAAATGTTGAGATGTGTCTAAGTCTTTTTTACAAAGGGCACATATGCTCAGACCCTTCCACCCTCTTCTTTGTAAATTCTCCCAAGTGAGAATCATGTTCTCCATCAACAACCAGGTAAAGAGTTTGAGTTTTACTGTCAAATCCCATTTCCACAACACATTGTGCCACCATTTAGTGCTCCTTATCCAGATTTTCGATGCAATAGCATCGTAGGCATTTTTTTTTTCATAATCCCCATAGATGTGTTCCCTATCCATACTAGATCATCTGGGGCCTCTGTGACAAATATACCTTCATGTGTCAGTGCTCTATATAATCCCTCCCATTCTTTAGCCTCCTGGCCACCCATGCCCATCTCCCTAGTTGATTTCCACTTAAATGAAGTAAGACTTTGACTACTCCTGTCTGCGGTCTGGAAGAGAAGGCGATATCCTCTCGCGCTTAAAGAATTGATAAGAACACTTGTTAAAAAGGATCGTTTACCCAGCCCCTGTATTGCATCTTCTCCCAGGCGAACCAGCATCCCTGTACTAGGCCTCCACGTAGTCCAATGTGCCACCACATGGAAATATTTGTGGAGACACCTCCAAGTGTTGGAGGCTTTTGGAGTGCGCAATAAAGGTATTCTCAGCCAAGAAACTGATGAATGGGAATCCAGATACTTATCCATTATAACCCTGTGCCAGAGTCAATCCTTCAGTAGGAAACGCCACAAGGTGTTAGCCGCCATCCCTTTGTTGAACCAGTTTAGGTGTTTGAAGCCCTAGCCGCCATAGGCTTTGGGATTTGACAAATCCTCCCATTTACATAAATGGAAACACTTTATCTCTCTACATCCTAACCAAAAGAATATGTACATCATTTTCCTGATCCTATTTAGGACTGTGAGTGGCAAATTTGCAATCGCCAGCCAGTAAATCGATAGGCTTTCGAGAAATGATTTTACCAAAATGTGTCGCCCACCCACTGTCAACCAACGATAGCACTAGTTTCCTATCCTTCTTTCAAATTTATGTAGCAACCAACGTCAGTCCTCTACCCTGTAGTTTGTTGGCTTCAGGAAAAATCCCAGGTACCAAAAGCCTGCGTCCAACCCAACAAAGTTAAAGGGAAAAAAAACTTTATAATAATTCAGATGTGTACCTTCAATACCCGAATGATGTAGAGAATATTTTAGAGGATTTATGACCAGCCCCAAAGCTCTACAGAAGATAGATATTATTGAATCTATCTCCTCCCAATAAAAATCCCTCTCCTTATTCCTAATCAAGAAACCATCCAAAAATAAAAGAAGAATGATTTTAATGAGTCTTGAGGTCTTTACTCTGGATATTTTTCCATCTGAAAGAGCCTGCTTAATCATTAAGATTATTCCCTCCATCACTAGGATGAAAAGTAGAGGCGATAAAGGGAATCATTACCTTACCCTGCGTGACGTAAACGCCCACCACCTCTTGGGGCTCATGTGACCTCCCAGTCTAAGGATATTTATGATAAGGAGCTTAATTATCTCATGGGCCCTTGTTGAGCCTTCGAATTCCTTTTCCAGAGGCCTTTACTCTTCTCCCTATGTGCAAAATCACATTCATGAGGGTATTATCTTATCAGCGGAGAAATCCACATGACCTTGGGCCAAAATCGTGGGCTAATCTCTTTAACCCTCAGGAAATCCAACACTTCGAAGCTTCAGGCTTCAGGAGTTCGAGAAACTACAACTAAAAATCCTATTGAATGTTGAATTCGCAAATAGTCAAACTATGGCAGAGATCAACGGTTCTCAATAAGCGTAGAGATCTATAGCTCACCCCGTCTTCTAGATTCCGGGCTTCGAGGATTTTGCCTACTCCAACACGTAATACTCCCAGAGTTCCGACCTTCAAATCAACAGACCAGACGATTAATACTTACCTCAGATCAAGGGTCCCCATCTACTCCTTGCTCTAGGCTTCAGAGTTTTTCACCACCTAACACCTCAAATACTCTGGAGTGCCAAACTGGCGAATTCATGAAGGGGCTCAATCAACAGTCCACACCTCTCCAACAACCAACGGTTACAATCCTCTCTGGGACTCTGGCCTTTGGGAGTTTCGAGAGTTTAACACATACACTTCCTTGGATCACAAAAATCTGAAGTGGTAAGGAGTCACGATATATGGTCCTCGTGTCGTTGCAAATGGATGGTCTGGATCTGCTCCAACCTTCCGGGATTCTCGGTCCACAAGAATTTGCACCTTCGTTCTCCGGAATGTTGAACCCACGAAGTCTAAGATTTGTTGGCATGTGTACTCACTATCAATGGCCCAGATTTACTTCAGATCCCGAGGCTTCGGGAAACTTGTCTCCTCCACGACGCAAACTCAAGAAATTCTGAATACGCGAAGTCCGAAGGACTTCAAGGTTTATCTCCTGCGTACCTTTTTCTAGATCTAACAGTCATAAAAGATCTTGGCTTCCTCCAAACGGATATCGTCCGCTCATCCTCCAAACAAAATGAATTATTCATTTTGAGAATTGAACTTGCTATCCTTCTTGAGCTTTGGTAACTTCGAAGGACTTAGACTTGGGTGCATGCTTTGCACTTCCCTGCAACTTGAAAAAATTCAGACTCTGAGACTTTTGGAAAATCTTCTTGTGCACTCCTTGCGCTTGTCCTCCTTGAGAATCTTTCAACACTTACCTAAGTGTTGGCCCGATGCACACCTTTCACGGGTCTTCTTGAGATTTTATACTCAGATGTGTATATGTGCACTCCTTGCACTCACTCTACAAGAATTCACTCAATCTCTCCTGAGCTATCGATTATGTAACGAACTCTGCCTTCCCACTCCTTGCGTGGTCACTGTGCAATGCACTCCTTGCACCAAGTTTTCAGAAGAGAAACAATTGAAGCTTATAGAACCTCAAAGGTTCATTCAATTAACCATAACATGCATACACAGTCATATAACACACATAAACAAATAGCATAAAATTACCTAATTACTTGAAGGAAAACATGTGCAAAGATCTGAAAGCAATTCTCCTCTATTATATTCATTCATAAAAAATTTACAAATATTCTGCAGCTCTCAGCATCTTCTCTACAACTCTCTTCAACATAAATCACAAAATAAACTTCAACAACCTCTTTGGGCATACATTACATACATTTAAACATGAGGGGGCTTCTCGAGCTTTCCCTCCATCCTACGTAATGTTATCCTATCTCAATTAAAACATTCTCCTACTAAGCCTTATTACAATAAATGGGCATTTACAACCCATATACGAGTCGATTATCAATATCTATACAATCCTATATGCATTTAAGAAATTACAATATCCTGCGATCTCATACAATGGCTCAATCCTCCAAGCATTGAAAAGGTCTTTAATTACAGTGAAACCCAACTTCTATTACTGAATAAGATAGAAAAACATTGTAGAACACAAACTGGAAAAATGGGGTAGCTTATCTCTAAACAGAAACAGATGTTGGTTACGCTTCATTCACAAGAAGCTTTACATCACACTCCATTGCATGCTTAAAGGGCCTCCTTCACCTCAATTATATATGAGAGAGTGAGAGGAGAACAATTCCCATGATGCATGTGGGATAAATTGGACTAAGTTTATAAAATTCCATAGGCATGTAAAACACTAGGACTTCCCGGGTGGTCACCCATCCCAGTACTACTCTATCTTGAGTGTGCTTAAATGCGGAGTTCTAATGGGATCCGATGCATTAACACTATGTTGTAGGAATGTACATAGGACCATTAGGAAATCATTACATGATGTCTGTAATTAACAAATGAAGATGACATCACATTCCATTCCCCATCAAAAGGGTGAATATCATGGTTTATCAAAACCATAGGCTCAAAATAGTGATTCAATGGAAAAGGTGGATGGCCACTGAGATCCATCTAGATAATTCCTCCCCCCTTAGGAAGAAATGGCCCCCATTGTGTCAATTTCCCTTGGAAGATGGGGAGACTTCTACTAAATATGAAGCTTAGTGTGTTGCTTCTCTTATTGAAGAAGTTGTCCTACTTAGCTTGTTGAAGGTTGTCATGAACCTGTTGCTAGAGGGGTTGGATCTGTTCAACCAATCTAGATGCATGATCTACCTGAGTGTGGGAGGACTCTATTGGTGAAGATGCAACATGAAGAGTATGAAGGGTTCTGTTATAAACTTGTTTGAATGGGCAGTGTGGAGGCATCCCCGTAGGTGCATCAAGAATATATTTGTACTCTTCTACAATCTCATTGATCTCCTTCTGATGGATAGAAAGGTCTTGGGATAAGGATGCAGTGGTTGTAGTGTCCTTTTGTTCACCTTATGATTGGATTTTGAAGAGGCTAAACTTTGCAATATGAGAGATTACTATGTGGCATTGTTTTGGTGGGAAAATAGTTGGAACTACCTCTGGTATCCTGTATAGCTGACCCCCCAAAGTAACAATGATGCTACGGGGTCGAGACTCATAAATGGAATGATGTATCCACATATATGGTTGGCCTAATATAACATCACATACTTATAGTGGGGAAAAATCACACAATACCTCATCCTTGAAGGGATTGATGTCATAGGACAGGTGACACTGCTGGCTGACACGAATATCTTGACCCTGGTGAAGCCACTCGATGTTGTATGGTTGCAAGTGTGGTGTTGTTGGAAAATCCAACTGCTTGACAACCTCTGCTGAGATGATGTTATTTTGGCTTCCACTATCAACAACAAAATGCAGTGGGGTCCCCTTCACCCACATCTGTGAATGGAAGAGGCACTCCCCCTCCTCGGGATCCTCTTATGGTTGGATTGTTGTAGTTGAAACATTAGCGGTGGTTTTTGCATCAATGATCTATCTCCTTCTTTATTTTCTTAGTCAGGGTCCAAGTCGAGGTTCGTCTTTTTGTCTTTGAGCTCGGCCACCAATGACTGTATTGAGTGACATTCATCGGTATTGTGCCAAGGTCTATTGTGGAACTCACACCACTTTCCGGTGTCTCTCTTAGGCTTCATCTTACCCTTCTTTTCCTGCATCTGGGACTGGCTCTCTTGAGGTTGGCCTTTCTTTCTCTGTCCTTCATTATGTGAGTTATATTTTCCTTTGCCATGCTTCTTTCACTTACCCTACTACTTGAATTTCTGCTCAATTTTTACTTTATATCGATAAGCAACTCCTAGTGAGGAGATGTCCAAGAAATTCATTTTTGTTTGGAAGTACCTATGTAGACCACTATGGTACCTCAAAACTAGTTGTCTCTCGAAGTCTTTGATACCCAAATTTGAGCACAAGGTATGAAAGATGTTGGTGTACTCTGGCACCTTCTGGTCTCTTTTTTGATGCAAAGTTGTCCATCTCATGTATTGGTCATCATAGTTTCTGATAGGGTAGAACTCCTCCTTTAGGGCATCTACAAAGGCCACCCAAGTGGGTTCTCTCCCAAATAGTGTAGATTCATCTGTGGTGTACCTCTCCCAGTAACCTTCCCACCAAGCTCTGACATGGGGAAGGGATTTAAGGAGTGTGAAAGTGATCTTTTCACTATCGGAAAATTTTTGGACAGAATAATAACCTTCTAGCAAATTCAACCATTTTTATAGAGCCTTTGCATCTATCTGGCCTTCAAATAAGGGGATATCAAAACTGACATGTACCTTGAAGGGTGTCACATTTGCGAAATGGCTTCTTGTTGAAGATTTCTCAACCGCTGCCATTTGTAGACTTCGAAGGATCCGAGCAAAGTTTTCCATCATCTCATTCCTTTGTCGCACGAGGTATTCCTCGAGCAACATCTTGAAAGGATCTCCTGCTTTGTCACCTCTCTTTTCTTCCGCCATGGGAGGTCACTTGGGCTAGCAAGAGCAGTCTTCCTCAAGAAAAACTAGCTCGAGACCCAACTCTCTATACTGCGACCTCGTCGGGGACCTACTCTGAGAAACAACAAGGAGCAACCTGCTCTGATACCACTGATCCAGATTATTTTGAGAACAACATGAAGGCAGAAATATAACTGAGATATAACAATAAAATACACAAAAATATAGAAGAGAACACATAAATACAGTGAAACCCAACTTCTATTACTGAATAAGATAGAAAAACATTGTAGAAGACAAACTAGAAAAATGTGGTAGCTTATCTCTAAACAAAAAGAGATGTTGGCTATGCTTCATTCACAAGAAGCTTTACATCACACTCTATTGCATGCTTAAAGGGCCTCCTTCACCTCAATTATATATGAGAAAGTGGGAGGAGAACAATTCCCATGATGCATGTGGGATAAATTGGACTAAGTTTATAAAATTCCATAGGCATGTAAAACACTAATACTTCCCAGGTGATCACCCATCCCAGTACTACTCTATCCTGAGTGCACTTAACTGTGGAGTACGCTATGTTGTAGGCATGTACATAGGACCACTAGGAAATCATTACATGATGTTTGTAATTAACAAATGAAGATGACATTACATTTCATTCCCCATCAAAAGGGTGAATATCATGGTTTACCAAAACCATAGGCTCAAAATGGTGATTCAATGGAAAAGGTGGATGGCCACCGAGATCCATCTGGATTAGTCCCACAAATTTAATATCTCTGTCCGAGACTATACTTCTAGGAAACCCATGTAATCTCACTATCTCTTTGAAAAAAAAATTGTTATGTGGGTAGCATCACTGGTTTTCTAACATGGTATGAAATGTGCCATCTTTGAAAATCTGTCAACTACCACAAATATAGAATCACTTCCCCTTTGGGTTCTTGGAAATCCCATAAGAAAATCCATGCTTATAGCATCTCATGGCCTGTCTGGAATAGGAAATGACTAATACAATCTAGTGTTATGTTGCTTTCCTTTGGCATATTGGCAGATTTTGCATATGTCTACAAACTTCTTCACATTAGACCTCATGCCTGGCCGATGGTACGAAGAACTCAACTGTGCATATGTCTTATCATGGCCAAAGTTTCCAGCCAATCCTCCACTATGCTTCTCCTTCAACAAGTTATCCCTCATTGAGCATTTCAGGATACACAACCGGCTTCCCTTGAATAACAGTCCATCTTGGATCAAAAATTGCATCCACTAATTTATGTCCCTTAGCAAAGGGTTCTCACATGCTTCATAAGCTTCTTTGAAATCTAGATCTTCCTAATACATCTCCTTGAGGTGTTCAAATCCTAAGGTATCCACTTGGAATTCCTACAAGATCAAACATCTCCTACTCAACGCATCTGCAACTATGTTAGCACTTCCACTAATATTCTTAATAACAAAAGTAAAATTTTGCATGAATTCTACCCATTTGGCATGTCTCTGGTTCAATTTCTCTTGCCTAGTTATAAATTGCAAAGCTTGATTGTCAGTATATAAAACTAACTCCTTCAGGATAAGGTAATGCCTCCACTTTTTCAAGGCTTGTATTACAACATAAAACTCCTTGTCATACGTGGAATAATTTCTATTAACATCACTCATTTTCTCACTGAAATAAGCAACAGGTTTATTGTCTTGGCTCAAAACTGCGCCAATGGATACTCCACTTGCATCACATTTGACTTGAAAGGTCTTCTTAAAATCTGGTAGAACTAAGATAGGTTGTTATGTTATCTTCTCTTTCAACACTCTAAATCCTTTCTCAGCCTCTTATGTCCAATTAAAATATATATGCTCCTTCTTTATGGTGTCTAGTATGGGTACACAAATACTACTGAAATTCCTCATGAATTTCCTGTAAAAACTTCTTACCTCAAACACACTTCTTGGAGAAGGCCATTCTATGATTGCTCTCGCCTTTTCTGGATCCATCTTCAACTCATTTGAAGAGATTACGAACCACAAATATATAAGTTTTCTTTTCATAAAAGAACACTTCTTCAAATTTACTAATAGCTTCTCTTGTTGTAGTCTTCTCAGCACCATCTTCAAGTGTCTGAGATGCTCCTCCTTAGTCTTGCTAAAAACTAGAATATCATCTAAATAAACAATCACAAACTTACCTATAAAATATTTGAGTACTTCGTTCATCAACCTCATAAACTTACTTGGGGAATTTGTTAAGCCAAACGACATAACAAGCCACTCATGCAATCCTTCATTTGTTTTTAAGGTTGTCTTCCATTCATCTCCTTTTCTCATATTGATCTGATGATAGCCACTCTTCAAGTCTATCTTGGAAAAATAAATAGCTCCACTCAATCAATCCATTAAATCATCCATTCTGGGTAAAGGAAATATATACATGATGGTTATCTTGTTGATGGCTCTAGAATCTGTACACATTCTCCAACCTCCATCCTTCTTCAGACTCAACAAAGTTGGTACAACAAACAGGCTCAAACTTTCCCTAATCAAACCCTTATCCAACAATTCTTGGATTTGCTTCTTGAACTTTTCACTCTCTTGAGGGTTCAATCTGTATGTTGATTTGTTCGGAAAACTTGCTCCCAGAATAACTTCAATATTGTGACTGATACTCCCGATGGGAGGTAAAGGGTGAGGTAACTCATCCACCACAATATCAACAAACTCATCCAACAACTCCTAAACTTCCACAGGAAAATCATTCATAGAAGTGCTTGTGAGAATGACTCTCATCTTACCTACAACAACAAACTACATTTCCTGTTCTTTTTTGACTTATTTCAAGAGTTCCTTCCCACTCATGAGAAGTATACTAGGATTAGCTTCTTCTTTGACTCCCTTGTCTTCTATTGGAAGCAACATATGCTTATACCCATTTTTCTCAAGGGTATAAGTGTTCTTCCTCCCATCATGTATGACATTCCTATCATATTTCCATGGTCTTCCCAATAGAACATGAAAAACATCCATAGATATGACATCACATAAGACTTCATCTTTATAACCACCTATTTTGAATTCAACTTTACATTGTTGACTTACCATGAATTGATGTCCTTTTCATAACCATGACACCTTATACAGATTCGGATGTGCAGTTTTCTCCAACTTCATATTTTCCACCATCTCTATGGATACTAAATTATCAGTACTCCCATTGTCTATGATCACTTTTCATACCCTATCTTTGGCCTTGCAAGTAGTTCTGAACAATCTATTCCTATGAACTAGCTCTCGTGCCTCTTTATTTGGATTTATGAGAACTTTCCTCATCATGAGTGATCCTCCTTATTTTGTTGCTTCTTCCTTCATCTTTGTCTTCACATTCCTCTTTCTTGCTTCAGAAATGTGAGCTTCTCCAGTTCCTATATTTTTCTTCTCAAGACATTCCCAAGACATGTGCCTTGTCTTTCCACAGGCATAGCACTTCACTTCTCCTCCTCTACCTCTTCCTTTTCCTATGGAAAAATAATTTCATTCTCCATAGTTTCCTCCTCTAGAGCTTCCTCCTTTCTCTATTTGACTGTGATACTTTCCATCTTCTCCTCTGGGTTTCTGGAATTTTTCTTTGAAAATTCCTCTACCTCTTTTTGGACTCTTTCCTCTATTTCTTTGACTTTTCTCCCTTGCCAAATTTTCTTCTGCTTTCAGGGCTACCTAATAAGCATCTTCCACTATCCTCATTTTCATCATGTTGATCGCATCCTGGATTTAATATCTCATGCCATTAATATACCTGGATTTTTTTTCTTCGTCATTTTCCCTATATCTTGCTCTTATGTTCATCCTATAAAACTCTTCAGTGTACTCCTTTACTAACAACCATTTCTTCCTTAGGTTCTGCAACTTCCTAAGTAGATTTATCTCATAATCCTTGGGTATGAATTTAGCCTTCAACTTAGCCACCATTCTATCCCAATTCTTAATTTTGGACTTACCTTTGCATCTTATGTTAGCTTGCAAATTGTCCCACCATAATGTTGCATGTCCCTTCAATCTGGTCACATCATGCTTTACCTTCTTCTCGTCATCAATCTCCTCATAATCAAAGTACTTGTCTAAAGCACTTATCCAGTCAAGTAGTTCCTCCACATCCAAATTACCTTCATACATTGGGACTTTCATTTTTTCTCTGGATCCCATTTTAACAACATATCTCAGTAGTCACTCCTCTATTGTTTGTTCTCCTACAACTTCTTATGCTTCAACATCTTCAATTTTGGCTTTAATAACGTCACCGGATTTAGGTGCTATTCTTTATGTTGTCTCCATGGCATCCAACCTTAAACGAAGTTGTCTCATCTCTTCTCCCATGGCTGCATTGACCACTGGTCTCTCTCTACGTCTCCTTGGCAGCATGGTTTTGAGTTTTATTTTTCCTACAAAGCTTAATTCAGGCTCTGATACCACTTGAAGCAACCCCCCCCCCCACTTCTCGGTCTAAGAATCCTTATGCTAAGGATATGAATTAGCTCACGGGCCCTTGCTGAGCCCTTGAATTCCTTTTCCATAGGCCTTTACTCTTCTCCCTGCGCGCAAAATTACATTCGCGAGGGTCTTATCTCGTCAACAGAAAAATCCAAGTGACCTTGGAAAAAACATGGGCTAAGCTCTTTAACCCTCAAGAAATCTGGCACTTCGGAGCTCCAGGATTCAAGAGTTCTAAAAAATACAACCAACAATCCTCCTACATGCCAAATTCATGAATAGTCGAACTATGGTAGAGATCAACGGTTCTCAATAAGTGTCGAGATCTATGGTTCACCCCGTCTTCGAGATTCTGGGCTTAGGGTATTCTACCTGCTCCAACATGCCATACTCCCAAAGTATTGACCTCTGAATCAATAGATCGGATGGTTAATACTTACCTCAGATCAATGGTCCCCGTCTACTCCATGCTCTAGGCTTTAGAGTTTTTCACAACATGACACCTCAAATCCTCCAGAGTGTCTAACTGGTGAACTCACAAAGGGGCTCAATCGACGGTCCACACCTCTCTAGCAACCAATGGTTACGATCCTCTCTGAGACTCCGGCCTTTGGGAGTTCTGAGAGGTTAACAAATAGACTTCCCCAAATCATCGAAATCCGAAGTGGTAAGGAGTCATGATCTACGGTCCACGTTTCCTTGCAAATGGATGGTCTGGATCTGCTTTGGCCTTCAAGGATTCTCGGTCCACAAGACTTTGCACCTTCATTCTCCAGACTGTCGAACCCATGAATTCTGAGATCCGTTGACACGTGTACTCACTATCAATGGACCAGATTTACTTCAAATCTCGGGGCTTTAGGAAACTTATCTCCTCCATGACATAAACTCAAGAACTTTTGAATACATGAAGTCTGAAGGACTTCAAGGGTTATCTCTCATGTACCTTTTTCCAAATCTGATGGTCACGAAAGATCTTATATTCATCCATACGGATCTCATATGCTTGTCCTCCAAAAAAAAGGAATTCTTCCTTGTTGGCATAGGGGCAGACCTAGGGTTCAATGATTTGATAGTGCACCAACAAAACCCTAACTATTGGCCATTTCGGCAACACCTGTGAAGAAGATGAAGTCTCAGCCGAGGTAGAGGTAGGGGTGGTTGTAGGACTTAGGTGTCTACAAGCTAGCTGGGACACAGATCTGTGATCACAATACTTAACAAAGCACTTAGTAGTTACCATTCATTAGTATTTAATCCTTATTCACATCACAGGTTAAAACCCTAATTATATAACAACTCAATATTCAATGAGATCTAACACATTCAAGCACTGAGCACATAAAGATAGATCAAATCTAGCATTCATCCACATTACCAAGTACCAAGCTAACATATCAGATGCATCTAACATACAAAGATTAAGCACTAAGCATAAATCACATCAATCACACAAAGAAACCATAACAGAGGATATACGTGGTTCACCCCCAGCGTGGGGCTACATCCACCAACTCTTCTTCTTCTTTATTATCTTCTGTCAATATTCTTACATGCACAAAGCACCAAAACAAATCTGCATAGGAAAGGAGATATGCTCACACCTCGCCAGATCCTCCTTCCCCGAGTTAGGTCATAGCACGAATCCTTCTTACAGTCACTTGCACTTAGCTCTACAAGTCTTAATAGTATGCACTAAACCAATCACTACATACATGCACTTAGCACAAGATTCTACAATCCGCAGGTTCTTGCACATAGCCAACAAGAAATCTATCTTTCTTACATCACCTAGCTATGTATTTATACATTACAAAACAGGTCAACATGGGTAAACCCATGGGCCGACATCCCATACCCGTTACACAATACCAAAACCCAAAAAGATCCACAAAAGGTTGCGAGATCCCGCGATCTCCACTTCGCCTGGGCGTTCCTCCTTCGACCAACATGTCAAAGTCCTGAAATGGTCAAAACATGACCAAGGTTCTCCAAAACTTGGTCGAGGGCCAACAAGCCCCCAACACTCACATGTGACTCATCCCAAGTCACTTTGATCTAGGTAATCTTGCTTCAAATGTATCAAGTTTGGCTCGAGCCACTTTGACCTGATTCTTCGCCAGAGCCTCCTGCTCGACGAAATTTGAATAACTTACTCAGTCATTGATCCTTCCAAGCATTGTTCTACTATGGTGACCGCTTTCTCTAGTTGCGCACCCTATCCTTCGATCCCCTCAAAAAGTGTGCAAGCTTCATCCTGCACTGGCTGGAGTCTCTAAGTCACTTCCATGACCTTACTCTATATGGGATGGACCTGTTGCTGAATAGTGCGTTGTTCCTGGGACTCTTTCATCCTCTCGACCGCTGACAGTGGTTTCAACTGTGCCTGAAATGTTGCTACTTCCTGATTTTCTTCTTGGAGCTGTGACTCCAATGTCTTGAGCTCAGGGTCCTCTACAAGGCACTCATAGGTCTGTGCACTTTGACTGCTGAGTTGTTTTCATTCCAAGGCTAATGCTTTGATTCTCTTGACTACACTCCTCACAGCGTCTTCTCTATGGTCTCGCACTTCCTGTGGAGTGCTTGGCACGGATTGTAAGTTCCAGGGATGATTTTAGGGGCTAAATTTCATTCATGGGCTAATTTTCCATGGTTTTTCCCAAAAAAAGTTTCGCTATTCTAAAAATGATTTGCCCAAATTTTATAGGATAAAATTATTTATCTTAAAAATCGCAAAAATTTTATACAAACTATATAAAATCCTTAGAAATTTGAATATTTTTATAAAAATATCGCTAAACATTTATAGTTGGCATATGAAGGATCAGTAAGATTCACCAAGGTTTCTACATTTTAAAATAAATTTCCATCCTTAAAATCATCCATGTTTGTAACTCCAATTTTTCCACTCTTACTTGAAGCTGCTGAATGACGTAAGCAAGCTTCCCCACCTGGCTTTCAGCAGTTCCTTCTTCTATCTGTTCCAAACCCGTCACAGAGTGAAGTGGTCTGGTGACTGCTTCTTTAATTCTAATCTTCTCTGCGAGCATCTATTCTTTATCCTTTTAGATTTGGGCTCTATCTTCTACAAACTTCGCTTGAAGGTTGTCTTTTTCCTTCTACGCAATCTGTCGTTTCTCTATGACTTCCTCTTTTGCTTGCTTGAGGGCCTCTGTGGCCTATTCTTTTTCCTCTTGAACACGAAAAAGGTGGGATTCTATCGCATTTTCTATTTTGTGTAGTTGGGCAGGATCATCTCCCAATGTTTCTCCTTATAATGGAGGTGGTGCAATAGATACTGCACGACTATCGTAGAGGGCTTGTTGTACCCCTTTGAGTTCTACCTCAATCTAGTCATACATGGTCTCTTGTTTTGCTTCAATTTTCTGAAAAATATCCTCCGAGGTGTCTGATACAGTTGCAATAATGAAGTCAAAGTCATTGTCTGTGAGCACATTATGTGACTTCGGTCTGTTTGCACATCTCTTCTTTCTAGATGAGGGTTTTTGTGGAGAAGCCTTTATTTTCTTGGAAGCCTCTACCTCTGTAAGGGGATCTCTAGGTGGTGTCACTTTACCTAGTTCATGTTTGTCTTTCTTCCCTCCCTCTTCTTGACGTACTTCATCATCTCCTCCTTTGTTAGGTGATTCATCTGCAGTTTCTTCTGATGCGTTGTCCATCTCCTGTACCTCTTCCTTCTTCTTCCTTCTACTATTGTTGGGTGCATCGTACTCTTCGCGAGTGACCACAGGACTTTTGATTAGGTCGGGGTCAGATAGTTCTATCTGATTGACTAGAATAAGGAGCTCTGCAAGCCATTCCTTAGTTATTTCTTCCATATCCTCCTCTGTGAGCTTGTGGTAGGATTGAAGTTCTTCTTTATGTTCATCTCCACCCACAGTGATATAAATAAAATGTCTATCTGTGCGGAACTTTACGATTGGCCTGAACCGATTCAATGTATTGGACATCATGTGAGGGAAGGACTCAATAGCCCTCTTCAACTGTAGGTAGTAGGTGTGAAACACTGCGTTTGACTGCCATTGTTTATCCATGTCACTTGAATACCAGAGCGTGGTGAACTTCGGAGCTAAGGGTTCGAAGGGTTCAATTTCAGGGAAGGTCGCACCTTCTAGCATATCCCAAGTAGTTAAGGATATGAGGATCAGTAGCCAGCTAAAATGGAACTCATAGCCCAGGTCTTGAGCTTCGCGGTAGTCCTGTTCTAACTGGTTAGCGATATAGCTTGCCTAGTTCATCTGTAATCCTTCGACGCATTTTCCTGCGAGATCAACGACAAAGCCTGTGACCTGCGTGGGTCTGTTCTTCCGGACTAGATTACCAGTGATCAAATGGAAAGCTAGGCTCATTGCGCCATCTTCAATTGAAGTGACCTTGTATCCGTGCTTCCCTTTTTCAACATCACCATAAGTGTCTTTGATTTTCTGCGCCAGGGTGCGATCTGCAGCCTTCCCCGGATAAAAGTCTTGTGGGTCTAGTCCTTGCATGCTTAATTCGGTGATCCTATGGATCAACGTCGGATCTACTGTGATACGCTTGTCCAACCATAGGTAACCACCATGGAAGCACGACAGCAGGAGCTTAATGTACGCTTTAGCCTCCTGATGTCTTCCAAAGTGTCGTATTTTCATTGCATTCAAGATGGTGGACGTCATGATGTCCATGGTCTAGGGCTGGGGGATGATCTTCGTCTTATTCCCCTTCATCTTGGTCAAATACTTATGTGGTTCTAGCATAATGAAGTTCTTGTGATCTCCCAAGTTGAAGTCACTGACCTTCAATGTCAAAATTCTCTCCATCCCTGGTTTGGCTTTGCATATCCCCTTCAGGAGGTACGCAATAATTAGGGTGTAGTCGAAGTACCTCGGGACACTATCATGACTCACCACGTCGGCCAGAGGCAGGATGTAGTCGGGCAGGATTGATGGGATGAGCTTCGCATTTGCTAAGTCATCACGATGTTTTCTTCTCTTCTCTTCATTCGTAGTTCAGGATGGTCCCGATCCATGAGCAGTTATCAGCCATGAGGTCAATAAGGATCTCCTTCACAGATTCATCTACTGCGCTAAGTTCTTCAGACATACACGCTTAAGGGAGGGTATCTTAGGTCGGTGGGAAAACAGTCAAGGGAATTAGATCTACAGTGAGGTCACATAAAGCATTGCATGAAAACAATCTAATTCTCTGGGGGCTCTGATAATTGTAATTTGCAAAAGTGTCCATGGTAAGACATTCATCGGTGTAACAGACTCTTCCAACGGGCAGGAATTCCTTCATCAATGCAATTCCAACCATTACAGCACGGTCCCAACGGTCCAAGGGTGATCATTCCGATAATAGCTGCGTTTCTAGCCATTCTAGAGCATCGTTCTAACGGTCGGGATGCCTCCAACGGTCATATTTTTTCGCCATGGTGAAGTGACAATCTACGCTATTCTGATATTCTGGTGAGGTTCAACTTCTGTAAATATTCTTTCTACGAAGTCCTCTCTGGAACCTCCTACAATTTTTCTAGCTTTGCTTTATTCTTACTGAGCTTCCTAGCTTTCTGTTAAGGTCCTAACCCGCACATAGGTACATCAATGTATTCGGATGTAATAAAGGTCAATATTAATAAGACCTTTCAATAAAATAGAATAAGGTGGATGTAAGAAGACCTAATAGAAGCTTCCGCTTCTAGAAGGATCTTCCTCTAGATGCTTCTCTTAAGAGACATATTTAGTATAAATAAGGGTTGAGGGTATGAAGAACCCTAGCTTGGATATTATTGTAACAGAGCGCTACTCGACTGGAGGTTGCCCCCTCGAAGAGGCCTGTGAACATTGCTATCTAATTCAAAGTGCTATTTCTGTTTCTATTTCATATATCATTTATGTGTATTGTGAAGATTATGCTGGATATTTTACTGATATTCTGTTATTTCTAGCATTTCAATTATGTTCTGCATATTTTATATATCTGGTATCTTGCAAGTGGTATCAAAGCACTTTCCTTGGCAGAGATTGTGGGTATTTTTTTTTCAGGGTAGAGACGTATTCCGGCGTCTTTAAGCCACAGAGATCTGTCGTTACGCGCATAAACCCACGGTTGTGGGATTCATACACGCAGGAAATACAAGTGGTTCTTAAGTGCACATCTGTTGGCCACCCTTGTAACCCCT
>ML793691.1:74040-93471 GCA_009831015.1 Picea engelmannii
TAAGGCGGATGTAAGAAGACCTAATAGAAGCTTCCGCTTCTAGAAGGATCTTCCTCTAGATGCTTCTCTTAAGAGACATATTTAGTATAAATAAGGTTCGAGGGTATGAAGAACCCTAGCTTGGAGATTATTGTAACAGAGCGTTGCTCAACTGGAGGTTGCCCCCTCGAAGAGGCCTGTGAACATTACTATCTAATTCAAAGTGCTATTTATGTTGCTATTTCGTATATCATTTCTGTGTATTGTGAAGATTGTGCTAGATATTTTACTGATATTCTGTTATTTCTAGCATTTCAATTATGTTCTGCATATTTTATATATCTGGTATCTTGCACTTTCTTTCCTGTGATCTGCGTCTCTGGATTCCTCTTTCCATTCTTATTCCTATCTCCTCTTAGCATAGTCACTTCGCGTTGTTGAATGTCCTTCACAGGGTTCAAGGGAAATACTTCTTCTTTAGATTCTCTACTCTCTTGCATGGATAGGCTCTTTAAGCCTTCTTGTGTTCTTTCTATTTCGACAGCCAGGTCGCTAGCCCTGAGTTGCTTCGACTTGTCCTCTTGTTCTTCTATTAAGCGTGATATTCTCCTAGCCATGAAATATTTTAATACCTTCTTTTTTTGTTCTATAGCCTTATCTTCTTCTTTCCTTCAAATGTGATTTTTCTCAATCCAGGTCTTACCTAACAAAAGTGAAAATGGGGCGTTGTTCTCAAAAAACTTAATAACCTTGAATTATTCTTCTGTCAATGTTCCATGAGAAATCATAGGTACATGAATAAGTCTTCTGCATAGGGTTATCACTTTTCCTTTAAACAATCCAATTCCTCCCAATGAAGGAGCCATAGCAGGTTTTCCTAAGATTTCCCAAGTTCTTTCTGTCATAATATTCACCTGTGTTTCTTCATCCAAAGTACAATCTAGGTCGAAGTCTCCTATTCTTACTTCTATTTTCTCTTTATCTTCCATGATCTCTAATAAACTGTCATCTTTATGCTCATTCATTGTTTCTTTTATCTGCAATAATATAGTCTTTGATTCTTTCTGGTTCTATATCATATTCTTAGTCTCTTGACCTTCCTCGTGGTTTTCTATATTCATCTTTTCAACTTTGGCAATCATTCTAGGGAAATCTAAAACAATATGTCCCAATTTTCTGCAACTATAGCAAAGAGTCAATCCTCTCTTTCTCTTAAACGATCCCCAACCTTTCTTGTACTGCACACTGGGATCAGAGTAATGTACCTGCAAAAAATTCTTTCTAGGATCCTGCATCCACTTATTAGTCCAACAATTCTTTCTATGCATAGGAATAACGTATCTTTCACTATTTCTATCAAATCTATTCATATCAAATCTTCTTTCTTCTATCTATGCCCTAGTTTTCAAGCTAGGACAAACTCTATCAAACATACCTAGATCCATACTTTTGAAGAAAAAATTTCCACTTATCTTACCTTTCCAGAGCACAAAGCTTTAATATATTACCTCTTTTCTCCAACTCTGGTTCCTTTCTTAGCACAGAGCTTCAAAATTCAAATAGAATACTGCGCATTATAGCAGCAGATCTTCGCACAGAGATTTTCCTTTCTGTCATTTCCCAGCAATCACAGTTTTAGGTCCCAACAAAAGAACCATTTGTTGGCACAGGGGCAGACCTAGGGTTCAACTCTTTGACAACACACCAATAAAACCCTAACTACCGACCCTTTCGGCAACACCTGTGAAGTAGATTAAATCTCACCCGAGGTAGAGGCAAGGGTGGTTGCAAGACTCAGGTGTTTGCAACCTAGCTTGGATATGTTAAATTTTCTTCTATTATTAGGTTACTTTCAATTTACTAGATAACAATAGCATAGATAGGATCACTGAGAGAAACACAATCACAAGAGTACACAACATTTATCCTCGGAAACCCTCATGGGGAAGAAAACCCAACAAAACTTCCTTAATATATATAGCCAATACAATGCCAAGATAATGAACCAAGCAACATAGAAATTCCTCTCCCAGAGATGCACCTCTCTCTCTCTTCCTTCTTCTCTAACTGTAGCTCCAAACTTGCACTCTAATGAACAAGTGAGTGTGTGTCTAAATGAGGCATTGGCCTCTCTTATTTATACAATCTGGCAGGTGTGAACATAAGTGTATTTTCACTGGCAAGGACGACTTCTCATTCTGGGTTGTTAGAACCACCTTTATTTAATCTGGGGGCTGACTTCTCATTATGCCTATTACAATTAGGGTTTGACCAATCCGCAAAAGGGGATTTTGTCAATTACAATGCCTGACATGATCAATCCACAAAAGGGGATTGATATAATCAATAATAAATATATTTTATCTTTATCCACAAAAGGGGATAAGAATATTCTTTGCAATTACACAATATTTTAACGCTCCCTCTTACCAAGAAGGATATTCTTTATCTTTTGACAGGTCACTAGATGTCAGCATCAACTAGGTAGTAGCATCCACTGGATAACATCATCAACTAGGCAACATCATCATCTAGGTAACATCGATAACTGGATAACATCATCAACTGGCCAACATCATCAACTAGGTAACATCATGAACTGGATACTAGGAGGCATCAATATAATCCACTTGGTCATCTGGCATCATGATCACTGACTGGCATATCTATAAATCATCGAAAGTTTTGTTCTCTTTATCTTCACGTAGAAGATACTCTTTCTTTCTTTCATCTTCACGTAGAAGATACTTATTTCTTATCTTCACACAAAAGATATCTTATCTTCACACAGAAGATGTCTTATCTTCACACAAAAGATATTCTATGAGTTTTTCCCTTCCTTTTATGTTCTCCCTTCTCTTGTAGTCATATATCTCTCCCATCCACTAGGGAGGACTACTACCATAGCTTCACTTCTAGTCATCCCACATGAACTAGAGAAGCTAAGATGCTAGCCTGGGCAAGAATAGACTCCCTTTCCATGATCCACGCAAGATCACGACACAAACTTCAATATCCAACTAACCATTCCAAATGGTCAAGTTTTGTGTTCCAGGCTACTCAATCCTTGTCCAGAGGAGAGTATCTACCCGCTGCCCCTTGGAGAAACATCCACATTCCTCTCTACGAGGGTATTCTAGCATGTCCCTAGAGTATCCAAAACTCAACACTTGGACAGAGGACAACCTTAGCAAATTTCTCATTCCCCTACTCTACAAAGGTCTCTTCCTTCTCTACAAAGGTCTCTTCTCTTTTCCTTCTCTATGAAGGTCTACCTATGGGATTTCTCTTTCCTTCTCTACGAAGGTATTTTCGCTTTCTCCTTCTCTATGAAGGTATATCTATGGGATCTGAAAAAATCTCTTGTGGTCCAAAATATTCCCATGGTATAATACCATGCTACCCATCTACTGGGCACCATCCATCTTCTTTCCTAACTGCATCAAATCACGATCCTCCATTTCGAACTCGGAGACATGGCTCCCTCTTGCACTAAACTAATAGCTTATAATCATCATCCTTAAAGTTCTCTTCTTTAATATCTTGGGTGCCTTCTTGAGTTCAAACATTTCTTTCTTTCTGACTTCATATTAGATCAACTTGCTCCCTCTGCATCTATAAGAACGATACTAGAGCAACCTATAGTCACCTGCATCTCATCCACTATATCTGAGTATCCATCTTTTTCTTCATCTTGAACATTTATGTTCTACATCTTTAGGAGCCTCCTGCTCCTATATAAATATTTGATATTGTCTGGTATTTATTGACTATCATCATATCATACATTCTTCTCATGTTGTCTAACTTCTGCAAGTCACGGCATAAGTTCTTTCTGCTGAGACTTGTCAACTTACTTACAATATGCTTTCTTTGTCACTCTCATGAGTGATCATACCTGAAATAAATATTTTATCTCTTTCTTTATCGTTTTCTTTGATAAGTCTGCATAGACACTTTTGTTTTTTGTGTGGGGAGGTTCTACGGACTCCACAATTTTCTATCTTTCTTCAGTTCAACTTAAAGTACATAACCCTCAATTTATGCTAAAGCTTTCTTTGAGGGAGGAGATTCCTCTTCCTCTACCACATGAGCTTGATGTTTTCTTTTCCCTTTTCCTTGAGGACAATCATATGAAAAGTGTCCCAACTTATGACATTTGTAGCATCCAATCTTTGAAACATCTTTCTTCTTATCTGTAACTCTTACAGAGTTAGCTTCTAGTTGTTCTTTGAATTGTGATATTATGGAGAAATATTCCTAAATTGTTTCTTCTTTCTGCATCCTTGTATTCTTGAATTGAGTTCTTAGATTTATCTTCCGATTGATATTCCTTCCTTCATATAATCGGGTTATGGAATCAAATATTTCTTTTGGAGTCTTCTTTGAGGCCACTTGAGGAATCAAGTGATCTTTGATAGAATCTGCAATGATTCTTTCTATTGGCCCTAGATGTGTCTTTTTGGTGTTTTCTTTAGCTGCAGCATCGGGGGGTTTTGGTACATTCTCTTTAATGAATCTTGCTAGGTCATTCTCTTCAAGAATGAGTGCAATCCTATACTTCTAGGTATGAAAGTTTTCCACACCTTCTAGCTCGTCAACAAGCTTAGTTCTTCTAGACATCTTATATCTGGAGCTAGAAAAATGACCAAAAAATTAAAATGCTCAGAATTGAATTTTGAACTTACCAAGAGGTGTGTTTCACTGAGGCAAGTAGCATGGTGTGTTTAGATTTCAGAAAATCAAACTTTTACTCCTCCAAACTTGATCTGCGGATTTCTGGACTGGTACTTCTGGTTTTCTGGTACTTTTGGTTTTCTAGTACTTCTGGTACACTGGTACTTCTGGTTTTCTGGTACTTCTGGTACTTTGTGAAAACTAGGGTTTCACTTTTCGGGAGATCTAGCCACTGAAAAGTTGGGCCGAGGATGCCAAAATGTTCCTTGAGGTAGGGCTCACTTTTCTAGATGGATTTGGGGCTGAAATTCTTCTTCAATAAAAAACCCTAATTTGCATGTACGACAACAGTGACGTTTTTCTTTTTCCTGTAAAATAT
The DNA here is from genome assembly GCA_009831015.1 of Picea engelmannii. NCBI lineage: Eukaryota > Viridiplantae > Streptophyta > Pinopsida > Pinales > Pinaceae > Picea > Picea engelmannii. Next base: position 79,076 of record ML793691.1, read on the forward strand.
GCTCTCTTTAGCTTGGCTCTAATTCCATGTTAAATTTTCTTCTATTATTAGGTTACTTTCAATTTACTAGATAATAATAACATATATAGGATCATTGAGAGAAACAAAATCACAAGAGTACACAACATTTATCCTGGGAAACCCTCATGGGGAAGAAAACCCAACAAAACTTCCTTAATATAGATAGCCAATACAATGCCATGACAATGAACCAAGCAACACAGAAATTGCTCTCCCAGAGATGCACCTCTCTCTCTCTTCCTTATTCTATAATTGCATCTCCAAACTTGCGCTCTAATGAACAAGTGAGTGTGTGTCTAAATGAGGCACTGGCCTCTCTTATTTATACAATCTAGCAGGTGTGAACATAAGTGTATTTTCACTGGCAGGGCCGACTTCTCATTCTCGGTTGGTAGAACCACCTTTATTTAATCTGGGGACCGACTTGTCATTCTACCTATTACAATTAGGATTTGACCAATCCACAAAAGGGTATTTGGTCAATTACAATGCCTGACATGATCAATCCACAAAAGAGGATTGATCTAATCAATAATAAATATATGTTATCTTTATCCACAAAAGGGGATAAGAATATTCGTTGCAGTTACACAATATTTTAATAGGATATAGATCTGTGATCACAATACTTAACAGAGCACTTAGTAGTTACCATTCATTAGTATTTAATCCTTATTCACATCGCAAGTTAAAACCCTATTTACAGAACAACTCAGTATTCAATGAGATCTAACACATTCAAGCACTGAGAAAATAGAGATAGATCAGATCTAGAATTCATCCACATTACCAAGCACCAAGATAACATATCAGATGCATCTCACATACAAAGATTAAGCACTAAGCATAAATCACATCAATCACACAAAGAAACCATAACACATGATATACGTGGTTCACCTCTAGCCTGGGGCTACATCCACCAACTCTTATTCTTCTTTATTATCTTCTATCAATCTTCTTACATGCACAAAGCACCAAGACCGACTCCGCATAGGACAGGAGATCTGCGCACACCTCACCAGATCCTCCTTCCCTGAGTTAGATCACATCACAAAGCCTTCTTACAGTCACTTTCACTTATCTGCAAGTCTTAATAGTATGCACTAAACCAATCACTACATACATGCACTTCACACAAGATTCTACAATCCGCAGGTTCTTGCACATAGCCAACAAGAACTTCATATTTCTTACATCACCTAGCTATCTATTTATACATTACAAAATAGGTAAACATGGGTAAACCCATGGGCTGACATCCCATACCCATTACACAATCCAAAAACCCAAAAAGGTCCACAAAAGGTGGCGAGATCCCGCGATCTCCACTTCTCCTGGGCACTCCGCCTTCGACCAGCATGTCAAAGTCCCAAAATGGTCAAAACACGACCAAGGTTATCCAAAACTTGGTGGAGGGCCAAAATTCATTTTGAGTAATGAACTTGCTATCCTTATTAAGCTTTGGTAACTTCGATGTACTTAGACTTGGGCACACTCTTTGCGCTTCCCTGCAACTTGAAAAACTTCAGACTTGGAGATTTTTGGAAAATCTTCCTACGCACTCCTTGCGCTCGTCCTCCTTGAGAATATTTCATCACTTAACTAAGTTTTGGCCCGGTGCACACCTTGCACGAGTCTTCTCAATCATCTCAAGCGTTTATACTCATATAAGTATATGTGCACTCCTTGCACTCACTCTGCGAGAATTCACTCAATCTCTCCTGAGCTATCGAGTCTGTAAGTGACCCTGCCTTCGCACTCCTTGCACCATGTTTTCAAAAGAGAAACAATTGAATCTTACAGAAACTCAAAGGTTCATTCACTCAACCATAACATGCATACACAGGCATATAAAACACAGAAAAAAAATCGTATAACATTACCCAATTACTCGAAGGCAAACATGTGTAGAGATCTGAAAGCAAGTCTCCTCTATTATATTCATTCAGAAAGAACTTACAAAGATTCTGCAGCTCTCAACTTCTTCTCTACAACTCTCTTCAACATAAATCACAAAATAAACTTTATCAACCTCTTTGCGCATACATTACATACATTTATACATGAGGGGGCTTCTCGAGCTTTCCCTCCGTCCTACTTAATGCTATCCTATTACAATTAAAACATTCTCCTACTAAGCCTTATTACAATAAATGGGAATTTGCAACCCAGATATGAGTTGGTGCTCAATATCTATACAATCCTATATGCATTTAATAAATTACAATATTCTTTGATATCATACAATGGCTCAAGCGTCCAAATATTTAAAAGGTCTTTAATTACAATCTTTTCAAAATATCAAAATAACCCGCTCTCCTTGGGATAAAAAATTAGCTTGAATGTGTGTGTTGGATGTTGAGTTGTCCTCCACTTGGTTTCTTTGAACGTTGATGGCGATGCTCCTACATCACCACGTCTACTTTTAAAAAAAGTAGTAGGACCTCCATTAATCAAAATCACAAAATTTGAAGTAGTTACACAACTCATAATCTAGTTTGTAGACTTTAGACCTATCCCAGACTTTAAAAGAATTAGCCTGAGAAAGTCCCAATTAACACAATCATAATCTTTATGCAAGTCCAACTTTAGAACCAGGGCTTTCAACTTTTTAGTTTTAATGTTGTGTAAACATTCTTGCTCTACCCCTACAACATCCAAAATTTACCTTTCCTTTAAGAACCCAAATTATTCTATTGATAAATCTTTTGATAGAATCTTCTTCAAGAGAATCCCAATGAGTATTGCAATCACTTTATAAGCTAGGTTGTAGAGAGAAATCAGTGTAAAATCCCCAAATCTTTTTTTTTTTGTTAGTTTGTTCGTGACTTGTGGGACTAACATGTGGCTAAGAAACCGCGACTCAGAGGCATCTAAGCTGTCAAAATCACCTGAGGATCACACCCAGCCTGAGCCACACCAACCCTTGACATGGATAGATTTTTTGTCCCCGCAAGTTTCGAACTGGTGACTTTAACATCACGGAGTGCCTTAACAACACACTCCATCACCGACTGTCCTACACCTCCGGGACTAAAATCCCCAAATCTTGCAGGCTTATCCACTTTAATAATTAGAGCTATAAAAGTCGAGTTTAAGGAGTTTACCATCAAGACCGAACTACTTGACTCCTCCACCGCTTCCTGAACATATGTCCCTAAGATATCAAAATATTTGAGGAAAAATTCCACCGTCCATCCATTTGGCCCTAGACTCTTGTCCTTGGAAAATCTTTGCATCACTAGTTTAATTTATTCTACCGTGTTGGGATTTTTGAGCTCTTACATATCGCTCTCCATGAAGAAACATGGATAATTTTGAACTACCTTCACCTAATCAATGGTTGTGTTCTGTCATGTGTCATCATATAGGGATTTAAAGAATCTAACTGCTTCTAATTCAATGTCTTCCTGTCTCCTGCAGTTGGTGCCTTGACCATCCTTCATTTCCTAAATTGCATTTTTTATTTTTCCTGTGACTAGAAAATCTATGAAAAAAATTTGTATTCCGATCACCCTACTGTAGCCAAATAGCCCTACTCTTTTGTCTCCAAGTTTCTTCCTCGTCTAGTAGATATTTATGTCTTCTCCCTTCCATCTCCTTGATGTTGTTGTCCATATCCAATGTGGCCCTCCCACTGAGGTTTAATGAGTATAAATTCTCTAATTTCTTCTCTATTGAATCTAGCTCAATGAACCTCAATTTCTTTTGCAATTTCTCCCACCTAGTCACTTTGTGTTTTAAGTCTTTTAATTTTCCTGCTAGTCTTCTCATTGTTGAGGGTTCTGAATCAAACTCTTTGGACCTCCACAAAAAAATAACCATCTCACTGAAACCTTTCTCTTCCAGCCATATAGGATTGAGTTTGAAAGGGTAAGCAATCGGCCTCTTCCCGTCCTCAATATCCAACGCAATCATAGCATGGTCTGAAAAGTAAGGATAAACTATCCAAGATCTGTACCTACCAAATGATTGAACCAAGTCTTCCAACATAAAAACCATATCCAGACATTTTTCTATACTTTCAACTCCTCCTCTTCCATTGTGCCAAGTATGGGTGAATTCTATAGGGGCTATGTCAACCAATCTAGAGTCCTAAAAGATACCTTTGAAGAAATCATCTAGTGGGTATAATCTGTCTTTTTGGCTCCATACTTCACATGTTGAAACTGTAAAGTTTAGATCACCAAAAAATATTAAATTTTTGGTAGCTAGAAAACCACTTGCTACCACAACTTCCCAGAAGGCTTTCCTATCAGTACATGGCTTTCCTATCAGTACAGGGACCATAACAATTGAAAAAGGAGACCAATCTATTATCTTCTAATAAAGTTCCTTCAAGGATAATTCTTGCACATGTTAATGATGGTTGAAGAACTGCCTTTGCAGGGTTCCAAGTCACACATAAACCCCCTGATTGTCCCATTGAATCCATTGAATGACAATACCATCTAGGAAAGAGTTTAGATACTAAAGCCCTTACTTTCTCTCCTTACACCATGGTTTCTTATAGAAATAGAATATCAAGTTTGATACCAGTCATTAATCTTCAGAGGATTGCACTTTTAGAACCCCTCCCACTCCCCTTATGTTTAGAGAAAGGAGTTTCATTATTTGTCTCTAGCTAGAGATTTGAGTCCTCTAAGAGCCCTTTCTTCAGTGTTATTGTCACCTTGAGTGACCGAGTCCCCTCTACTTCTCCCAACTTTCCTATGAGCACTTCTTGTTTTAATAGGAGAAGCATCTAACCCCAATCCCCCCGACCAGTAATCCTTCATTGTATCTCTTCCTAGGCACCGCATCTCTGACCCATGTTCACTTTCTGGATTTTCTCCCTTTCCACCATTTACCACTCTGCACCCTTCGTAAACTTCCAAATATTTCTTGATGACCATGTCTCGATAGTTGGGTACTAAGGGCTCCAAGATGTCTTCCAGGGAGCACTCTCTCGAAGCCCTTTCCCTCCCCACCATTGGTTTTTTGCTCATCTCCTCCTCTTCTATGTGAGACCCCAAAGTCCCGACACATTCCATAGAATTTATCAGCTAATCTGGGACTTTTGAGTCCAATATTTCAATAGTTATGTCAATGATGCCCTCCTTTTTCGACTCCCTATCTAGGCTCTCAAAAAATGCGGGAGGATCCCTAGTGTAAGAGGATTTTAAAATATTAAGACGGTAAATATCCCATGACATTAAAGTGGAAAAGAAGGAGGGACATAGGAGTTTCAACTTACTTAAATCAGATTCATCCATTGTTGGGTTTGATGATTCCTCCTCTAATGAAGTGCCTCCCCTGCTTGATGAAGGGTCCTCCACGGGAATTTCATTGTACTTTGTCTTCTTGAGCATTGTCGACTTTGATTCATCCTCAAAGACTGTCCCTTGACAGTATTTATGTAAATTCCCCGTCCTTCTGCAGAAGGTGCATCAAAATGGTAGGCCCATGTAGTATATTTCTTTCCCATAAGTCTTCCCCCTCCATTCTATATGAAGTCCTTCCAATAGCCCATTGTGAGCATCCATTTCCATGAGAATTTTTCCCATTCTCCTGTCACCTCCTTTTAATATTGAATCATCCACAAACAAGAACCTCCCCAGTTCATTTCCTATTGTTGAAAATGCATCTTCATTCCAAAACTGAATTGGTAAGCTTGGAAAAAGCACCCAAATGTGCCTGAACTAGAATTATTATGCCAATGGGTCAAAGCCCACTTGCCATCTTTTTAACATCAGACTACCTTTATTTAATATCCAGGTTTCCTATAGGATTTTCATGGAGTCTTATGGGGTTCTGAAGATGAAGAAAAACCACCCCCTAATGAGAATACCCGTCTCTGGAGACTACCCAAGTAACGGGTCCCATTTTTTCTCCACCCAGTTCGATAAACCTTGGAATCTCGTAGCTTTGTACGAGAACATTCCCACTATAGAACACAAAGACAAGTTGCACGCATCCTTCGAGCCTACATCCCCTCCAAGGACCACTTTCCTCCTGGCCTTCCTTGGTTTCCATAGTTTTTTCCCATTCTGATTTCCCCCATTAACCCTTTGTTCATTCCCGTTGCTATCATGACTTTGTTCTGAATTTTTTACAATCAGTTTCCCAGTCATCCCCAAGTTGTCTTAGTGTCTTTCAACCCAACTTCAAGTAATAGTTCTCCTCCAAGCGTGTCCTGACATGAGTTTGTGATCAGGTGGGAACTTCTTCCTGTGTCATTTTTGACTATCTCTACTCTTTCACCCAGTAAGGTCATGACTTGTTTCCCTTTCCCAGCCTTGGCATGTAGTCCATTTGTACAATTCTCTTTGTATACCTTGTTCTTTTCCCCTACACTCTTTTCAATAACTGTCTCCCACCTAACTGTTGGCTTCTCATGAGAGGTGTCCACATTTTTCTCCCTCCTCCTGACACTACCTACCCCGCTCCTTAGCTCCTCATCCGGGAAAAAGAGCCCAAAGTGTTTCCATATCTCCTCATCTTCTGGGCTCATCATATCCCTCGCACTAGTGATTCTAGCCTTTCCCTATATACCAATTTTTAGATATCGTATTTATTTATGGGATTTACTTCCTACTCGAGAAATATATTTCCCGAATGAGAATAGCTACACATGATTTAGGGAAGGAGGCTTGGTAACATCTCGGTAATGAAAGTGCTTATCGAACTGTAGATGGATTTGAGTAAGGCGGTTTCACTTTGACCATAATATCTAGATCCTCTCTTCGATACTTGTAATAATCCATTGATTCACTTCTACTTCTGATTGGTCAGTCTCGCTAGTATGTGGCTAGTCATGATGCTCCAAATGTAGTCTTGCTACTCCAATTCGTTATGCTTTTGATGCTCCAACTCCAAGAGTTGTTGTCGGTAAGGAGAGCTTAGAAATAGGACTTTACTTAATCATGCATAATATAGAGTTGAATCAGCTGAGAATGGCATTTAAAAACCATAAAATAAATTCAAACTGACATAACTTCACTTTATTCACTATCAACAAAAGATATGAAAGAAAAAGAAACAAGTAGAATCAGAGAAACATGTTAAGCAAGATATTATTAGTTCTAATTGGAGAGTTAAAAAAAAATTACTAAAAGGTGAAATTGCATAATAATAGGTCTTAGGGTATGATTTAGCCACTTTAATGGACATAAGAATTATCCTTCCCCAATGACTGACACAAGGAAGGGATTTTGATCATTGATAAATAACCAACCCACAGTAAACCAATCAAAGAATTCTTTCACCAATTCCATGTTTAGAAAAATTCAATGTTGAGAATATGATGGAAAATTTTCATTTTATAATTATAAACTAACGTGACACATGGAAAATTAAGCCAAGTCATGAATATGTCCATAAAAAAGTCCATCCAAATGCCTTAACTCATAATGAAACTTCAATAGATGTAATTCAAAACTGTTGACAGCAGTAAAAAATAGTAGTCTCCAATTGTCTAGACTTTGGAGGTGGTTCATGTTAGTGAAATACATGGATTATAAAGAAAAACACATCATGGAATAGTATGCATGAGTCTAGTATTGAAGGAATTAAAGGATGAGTGCTCAAGGGCACTTGGGGCAGTTAGCTTGAATTTTTCTACTCGTTAGTAGAGAGAGGGTAGTTGGTTTTTTCTAGTTGTTGGTAGGGAGAGGGATAAGGTTGTCTTTGATAGGTTTATGATTGCAGGTGATTGAGAATGAGTGAGATTTATTTTCTTAAGAATTAATAATTATACATATTTCAATAAGAAGATCAACAACTACAACAAGAATTTTTTGTTATAAACGCTTGCAGAGACTTTTGTAGCAGAGAACTAGTAAGAACTTAGATTCAACAATGTTTTCTTTGTTGGAAAATTGATTGTCATCGATGTCAAGGTTAAAAAAAGTCTATAAGCCTCTATAATTATTGGGTATAATTGAAGAGGTCTCCAAAGTGGTCCCATTATGGCATAGCTTTAAGCATGGCCCGCACGGGAAGACGTTTTGAAGAAGACTACAAGAAACCTAGAGGTGTGATCATGAGGCCCAAACTTGAATGAGGAAATGAGGTTGAAGAACATTTCAAGTACATATTATACCCTCATATATGGATATTCCTCATCATGTTGTTTCTAACAGTAGGTGGTACACCACGAGGTTCCTCACGGTTAAGGAGTTATGCCCTCATGAAGTTGGAAACCCCATAGAATAGCTAAGAAGCCCCTAAACAACTACAAGTCATTAATTGAAGGGAAAAGAGGTTGTAACAAGAAATTATAGGTCGACCCTAAAGTTAAGGAAAGAAGTTACTTGGAAAAAGTATAAATACACCTCAAGAAGTCTCTCATAAACACACATGGATCTAATGATTATCTATCTTTCAATTGATATTTTGGTAAACTTTTCGTTGTGTATCTGAGGAAGTGGATCTGAAGAAGAAAGGTGTATGAAAGTCTCGAAGTTTTAGAGGAGGAAGGGTTTGAGGAAACCCTAATTTAGTTGACCCCTGCTGGTCAGACTACTGGTGTCCTACGAGGCACTCCAACAAATTGTTTAGTGTATGTTCCGCGAGGCCCCGTGTGATAACTGGCATCTGTCTAATGAGGTTAAGCCAGATTTGAAGAAGGATTCTTGGTTCAGGTTGCATCAAGGCATGATGATACAACAAGGTTGTTACAAGGTCTGAGATGGTATGCTTCATATTTTATTCATGAGTAAAGGTATGTCTTTTATTTGTTTGTTTGAGACTTGTATCATGGATGATATGGCACATACTTAAGGCATATCTTGGAGGCCCTTTTTGGTACATGGTTGCATATGGTTGAGGCTCATGTCTTGGTGATAATGATACATTCTTGAGACATATCCTTGGTAATTAGTTTATGGATGTTATGGTTCATTGTTAGAGCCACATCTTTTCAATATTGGCATATACTTGAGGCATATCTTATGGTACATGGTGTGATACGTGCTTGAGGTACATGGTTTGAATACTTGATGTTTGAAATATCCTTAATGTGATATATGTGAGTGGATCTAGTTGATGTATCAATATCAGTGACAGTGACAGAGAAAACAACAGGGATAGTGACAGGTTGACAAGTTGATGATCAGTTACAGGTTGATGAGACAGTAACATTGATAGGGACAGTAGTAGGTTGGATGATATATTGATATATTAGTGAAAATGGTAGTGGAAGTATCAATGGTAGTGACAGGTTGAGTCTACACTTATATTTTAGGGCAGCGGGACGAGACAAGGAAAGGGGATTGTAGCATCCTTCTGGTTGGAGCTAGAGACTACAGAGAGTTGGAGCCTAAAAACTAGGGGGTTGGAGCTGGTGAATTCAAGGAGTTGTAACTTCCTTCAGGTTGGAGTTTGTAAAAAAGGGGTTGGAGCCTCCTTCTAGTTGGTGCTGGAGAATTTGGAAGTTGGTTCTTCCTATGAATGTATTCTTTTGATGTATGAGAAAGCATTCGGTGGTTTTCTCCCATTTGGGTTTCCACATGAATTTTGGTGTATTGTGCATATGGTTATTTGATGTGATATTTATTATGGTTATATGTTCACAAAATGTTAAATGAAGGAATAATTTTTTAATGATTATATATTCTGGTTGAAAGTAGTAATGAATTGTATAATATTGATTCACCCCCCCCCCTCTTAGTATTCCAACAACTAGTATTAGAGCAGGTCCTTCAGAAAATAGTCTAATCATTGGAAGGAAGATCATAGAGTACGTTAATATTGGAGTACCAATGTTCGATGGTCAGAATTGTGCCTTCTAGAACAAAAGGATGAAAACATTTTTACAGGAAACATGGATTTGATGTCTGGCAATCAGTAGTAGATGGATACACGACACATGTCACTCCCCCAACTGACAAGGATGGAAAGAAACTCAATGAGAACAACTCAAAGGCTAAAGGCACCATTCGGAGCAGTCTGGTTGATTTAGTATATGTGAAGGTGATGCATTATGACACTGCAAATGAGCTTTGAGACAAACTTCAAAATATTTACAAAGGAGATGCTAAAGTAAATGGGGGCAAGCTTCAAATCTATAGAGGTAAGTTTTAACAACTAAAATGAAGGAAGACAAAGATATTGCAACTTACTTTCTATGAGTTGATGAAATAGTAAATTCCATTAAAGGACTGAGAGAATAAATTAAAGAATCAGTAATTGTTCAAAAGGTACTAAGGTCTCTTCCAATGAGATTTGATCCTAAAATTTCAGCCCTAGAAGAAAGAGCATATCTTTCTATGTCGAGCATGGACGAGCTAAATGGGATACTTATATCCTATGAAATGAGGACAGAGCAGGATAATCCACACATGAAGGAAGCAGTGTTCAAGGCATCCAAGAAGACAACGAAGAATAAATATGAGCCAAAATCAAAGCCAAGTTGCAGTTGTAGTGATGATTCAGATGAAGATGAAGAAATATTCAACTTTGTAAGGAAGTTGAAGAGAGAAATAAACAAGTACAAAGGTATGATTCCCTTAATATGTTTTAATTGTGGTAAAATTGGTCATTTTGCTTCTAAATGTACTTATTCTAAGAAGTCAGATAGTGATGAAGAAGAATCTCCCAAGAAAGAAAAGAAATATTAAAAGAGAGACAAGAGAAGAAACAAAAAGAAAATCTTCAAGAAAAGTCTTTACTCAAATGAGGGCAGTTCCTCATCGGACAAGGAGGATGATTTCGACAAGGACTCTGAAAGTGTACTCATTATGGATTATGAAAACAATGAAGAGGATTATGAAGAAGAAGGTGAAGTGGATCTTAGAGCAGAACTAATCAATGATCTAGAAGAGCTAAGAAGACAAAGGAAGAAAAACAAATCATTCAAGGGAGAATTACTTATGCTAAAAGAGGATTCTCAAAATCCTAACTCTGAAAAGGATCAACAGATGATTATGAACCTAAAAGTCCAAGTTGAAGAAGCCATAAGGATTGAAGAGATACTCAGAAGTAGGCTAGAATAAAAATAAAAGGAGAAAGAGAGTTTACAAACGGAGATAGTTTCACTAAGGAAGGAAATTCAGAAAAGAGATATGCAACAAAACAACACCAAAATACTGGATGAAATTAGCAATGCTCAGAGGTCATATTATGATATATCTGGACTGGGATACAAGAAAACACATACAAAGAATATTTTGAGTTATATGACTACGGAAGAGGAAGCAGAACAAAATACTTATGAAAAAGTCACTAGAGGATTCACCAAGAAGGAAGAATGCAAACCTTCACATGAGAATGATCAAGGATAAGATTACAGAAGGAGAACATTGTCTAGAAGACCCATGATTTAGAATCAGCGGACACCCATGGAAAGAAATCAAGAATAAAACTACAGAGGAACAATACCATTCAGAAGATCTCTTAGGTATCAAACTATCTTTCTTGGTTCATGTTATTCTTATAACAATTTTTGGCACAAAGCTATAAACTGCAAGGCTTATGCTAAGAACAGAAACAACTATGAAGACCACTCTAGAATTAATCACTTCAGAAAGCCTCATGAAGCGTATAACAAAAACTATAATAGTTTTGGCTCATTAAATGATGAAGTGGAATGTTATAAAGGCATCAATTTTGGACACATGGCCAAAGATTGCAGATTGATATCTCCTCCAAAGGAACCAAAGAAAGATTTCAACAATTATGCAAAAGGACTATCAAGAATTTGGATAAGGAAGCAGGATAAACTAAATGTTGAAGAATGTTCCCTTGCACTACGAGGCCAAAATAGAAGAAGTGATTGGTATGTTGATAATTTTTTTTAAAATAATATGACAGGTAACAAGAACATATTTATAACTCTGAAGAAAGAAAGAGATGGATTAGTTTCATTTGGAAATGACAACTCAGGGAAAATTATAGGGAAATGAACAATCAAGCTTGGAAGTAAGGATGCCAAGGCAGAAAATGTCCTACTTTTTGAAAACATGAATCATAATCTTCTAAGTGTGATTCAAATGTGTGATTAGGGACATAGACTTATATTTGACTTAGAGGAGTGTGAGATAAGAAAAGAAGGATCAAGCAAATTGGTAGCTACAATAGTAAGGACTCCAAATAACATATACATATTAAATGAGATTGGAAAGGAAAGATGTTGGTTGGAAAAGGAAAATAAAAGTTGGCTTTGGCACAAAAGAATGGGGCACATGAACTTTGACAATCTTGTCAAAATTAGCAAAAAGGAAGCAGTAAGGGAAATGCCTGAAATTTCAAAACCAACTAGTACTATGTGCAAGCATTGCCTACATGGAAAACAAACAAGAACTGAATTCAGATGGAAGGAATACTCTACAACAAAGCCATTGGAAATCGTACACACTGATCTATGTGGACCGATCAGAACAAAAGGACTAAATGGTGAACAATATTTCATGCAACGTATTCATTATTATACAAGAATGACTGCAGTTTGTTTTCTCAAGAAGAAATCATAAGCATTCAGAAATTTCAGAGTATTCAGGGAGATGGTTAAAAAAAAATGGTTTCGATAATTAAGTGCCTAAGATCAGGCAATGGAGGTTAATTCACATCAAAAGAATTCATGAAATTATGTGAAGAGTGTGGAATAAAAAGATAGTTCTCAGCAGCTAGAACACCTCAACAAAATAGAGTTATTGAAAGGAAGAATAGAACTGTAATAGAGATGGCCAGAACCATGTTGAAATATTCCAAGCTGACTAAGTTCATCTCTTGGGTACAAGAAGTGCACACAACTATTCACATCTTAAATAGAGGAATTCTCATAACTAACATTGATAAAAGTCCATATGAGTTATGAAAAAAGACCAACAAACATCAAGAATTTTAGAGTATTTGGAAGCAAATGATACATAAAAAGAGAAGATGATAGAGTTGGAAAATTTGATTCTCAAGTTGATAAAGGAATATTGGTTGGATACTCAAGAAAAATTAAGGCATACAAATATTACAATTTAAGACTCAAAAAGATAGTGAAAATCATAAATGTAAATATTGATGAAACATATGTCCTGAAGATCAAAGAAGAAATCAAAAATTCTAAAGAGCGAGAAGTAGAAGAAATAAAAGAAGAAGAGTTAGAAGAAGCAGAAGAAGAAGAAGAATAAGAACAAGAACAAGAAAAGAATTATTCAAAAGAATAACAAGAAGAAAATGACCAACAATAATTTCAGATGCCCTGCAAGACACCTAGTCACTGGATTCAGAAGAATCATCCACTAGAACAGATTATTGGAGATAGAAATGCAAGAATAGAAACCAGAGGAAGAAAAAGGTTACATACACCAGAGTAGAGACACCTTGCACTACTATCCACAGTTGAACCCAACAACTTTGAGGAAGCTAGTAATGATGAACATTGGGTCAAGGCCATGGAAGAAGAACTGAATCAAATAGAGAAGAATGAAACATGGGAACTGGTTCCAAGACCGAAGAACAAAAATATGATTAGTACAAAATGGGTATTCAGAAACAAACTAAACGAAGATGCAAAGGTAACCAAAAATAAGGAAATATTAGTATGCAAAGGATATGCTCAAGTTGAAGGAGTAGATTTTGAAGTGTCTTTTGCCCCTGTTGCCAGAATGGAAGAAATCAGACTACTTTTGTCCTATGCATATTCCAAGAGAATCAAAGTATATCAGATGGATGTAAAATCAGCATTTCTAAATGGTGAATTAGAAGAAGAAGTCTACATCGAACATCCAGAAGGATTCCTACAATCAAGAAGGGAAGATTATGTTTTCAAATTGAAGAAAGCTATGTATGGACTCAAGCAAGCTCCTAGAGTCTGGTATTCAAGATTGGATAGGTATTTGTAGCAACAAGGATTCGGAAATGGAAATGCATATAGCAATCTCTATGTAAATGTTGATGGGAACAACATACTTATCATTGAAGTATATATAGATGACATTATCTTTGGAAGTGATGATGACGGGATGAGTAAGAAGTTTGCCCAAGACATGCAGAATGAGTTTGAAATGCCACTTCTTGGTGAATTGAAATTATTTTTGGGACTTCAGATATCTCAGCTGGATGAAGGAATTTTCATTTCCCAAACCAAGTACATCAAAGAAATGTTGAAGAAGTTCATAATGGAAGATTCCAAACCAGTAAGTTGCAAGATACCAGATATATAAAATATGCAGAACAGAAACAAAATGCTAGAAATAACAGAATAACAGTAAAATATCCAGCATAATCTTCACAATACATAGAAATGATATATGGAATAGCAACAGAAATAGCACTTGAACAGAAATAGCACTTGATTCAGATAGCAATGTTCACAGGCCTCTTCGAGGGAGCAACCTCCAATCGAGCAGCGCTCTGTTACAATAATATCCAAGCTAGGGTTCTCATACCCTCGACTC
>ML793691.1:112716-131807 GCA_009831015.1 Picea engelmannii
TTTTATTAATTGAAGTTTATGTTGATGATATTATTTTTGGTAGTGATGATGATAGGTTAAGCCAGAAATTTGCAAAAGACATGCAAAATGAATTTGAAATGTCGTTACTTGGAGAACTATCCTTCTTTTTGGGACTTCAGATATGTCAAAGCAACCAAGGAATTTTTATTTCTCAAACCAAGTATATCATAGAAACGCTAAAGAGGTTGGGAATGGAAGATTGCAAACCAGTTATCACTCCCATGCAAACTAGTTGTAAGTTGAGCAAATATGATGATTCAAAGTCTACAGATCATAGGAAATATAGGTCAATGATTGGAAGCCTACTATATGTGATAGCATCCAGATCAGATGTAATGCAGGCAGTTGGACAGGTGGCAAGATTTCAAGCAGCACCAAAGGAATCACATGTATTAGCAGTAAAGAGGATCTTCAGATATCTCAAAGGAATAGAAGAGTTTTGATTATGGTATCCAAAAGGAAAAGATCTATCACTTATTGCCTACACAGATGTAGATTGGGCAGGTTGTATTAATGACTGACGAAGCACCAATGGAGTAGCGTCCTACTTAGGTGAATGTTTGGTATCATGGCTAAGCAAGAAACAATCATCGGTATCTCTATCTATAGCCGAGGCAGAGTATATTGCAGCAACAACATGTTGTACACAGGTTCTTTGGATGAAACAAACTTTGACAGATATACAGGTTGAGTATGATGAGCCCATTCCAATATATTGTGATAATACAAGTGCCATCAATATCTCAAAAAACCCAATGATGCACTCCAAGATGAAGCACATTCCAATCAAGTATCACTTTCTACAGGAACAGGTTGTAGAAAAGAACATCAGAGTTGAGTATGTGGGCACAAAAGAACAAGTGGAAGACATTTTTACAAAACCACTTCCACAGGAAGCCTTTGAATATCTTCGCCAAAGACTTGGAGTTATTTCTACTCCAAAAATGAATCCTTTTTGAATGCTTATCTTATATGTCTCAGATGTACACGAGGAAGCACCATAAGAGGATAGTCTGTCAAGGGGAGCAGCCCCAGATGGAAATATACCTTCGCCATTAATGACAAAGAGGGAGAGATTTATCAGATGCAGAGGACAAAGGCATGGTACCAGGGGGACTAGATTTATCATATGCAGAGGACAAAGGCATGGTTCCAGGGGGAGCATGAGTGATATGATTTCAGTATTGCATCAGAGTGTTGTCATCAATGCCAAAGGGGGAGGTTGTTGATTAATGTTGGTTGTCATTGATGTCAACCCTTGAAGAAAGCCCCATAGCACAAAGGTTTGGGTAATGGACCCAATATTGTTTGATGTAAATATGACTCCTTATTGTTTTTTCATGGTTTATAAGAAGTAAATATGGATGAACTCCAAAGTGGTCCCCGTATGGTGAAAGCCCTCACGGGAAGACACTTTGTGGAGTAAGAGAACCCATGCTTAATTGTGGAATAATGAGATGAAGGAAAGTGAATTTTTCAGGGAAAATATCCTAGAAGGATAGTGCTTGTCATGTCATTTCTGGTGGTATGTGGAACGTCACATAATTCCTCACGGTTTGAGAGTTATGGTCATGAGAAGTTGGAGACCCTAGGTTTGGGTAATGGACCCAAGTTTGTTTGATGGGTAATGGTATGAGTTATGATATATTTTCAGATAATACTATTCTATATGGATAGTAAATTTCATTCCATTTATGGTGGTATGTAGAATGTCACATAACTCCTCACGGTTTGAGAGTTATAGCCTTACGAAGTTGGAGGACCCTCATATGTCATCTAGAAGCCCCAAAAGGTCAAAGTAGTCAAAGTGGTTTAAGAGATTTTAAAAGGTAAACAATAAAGTGAAGTGATGAGTGTATTATAATTCAAAGTGAATACAAAATAAATTATTTCAATAATAAATTTAATGGAGAAATTAGAAGTGGACCCAACCCTAAAATAAGGAAAGTAGGCCAAGTGACCTAGAGGATGTTTTTAAGGAAGCTACTTGGAGAGTATAAATAAGAGGCAAGGCTCTCTCATTTGAAACAAACTTGAGCATATTGAATATCTATATGTGTATAAGGTAAACAAGGATATCTAAACCGGAATTCTGAGTGAAGGTGAAAAAAAGAAGGCCGAAATGCAAGGAAGGATAAATTCTTTTAATGGTGCTTTCTAAGGTATGTCATTTACAAGTCATCTCACCATTTTCTCTATAACTTTTTTTCTATAATGATTCAGATCCTGAAATTGCTATGCAAGTGATAAAACATATCCAAGTATCTATGGTAAACAATTAAACTTGTGGGTCATTGTATTTTGGGAGTTACACTCTGTGGAAAATAGGGTTTGTAGCCAGTCCTGAAACTAGTCAAAATCAGGTGTTTCGGGTAAAAACGTCATAACTTCTTCATAACAGATACAAATTAAGTGAGACAAAATGTGTTGGTTAGGGTATAGTCTGTAGTATGCTTTGGAACATTTTCAAATCAATTGATCAAATATTTTGTGCAGGGCACGCTCTACAAGGTCGCTCTCTAGAATGCGCCAGAATTCAGCAAGGTATGCCATTTTTTCTATAACTCCTTTTCAGAGAGGTTACAAGTAGTGACACTTGGAGGAATTGCATAAAACACATTGAAGAAAATTTTATATCATTTAAATATCTTTATACATTATAGGTTCAAAGTTATGATTACTTCATGTTAGGGTTGTTGACTAATCCAAAACTAGGCATGTGAGACTAAAGAAAAGTTTGATGAAAATGCTAGTCTCTTGTTTTTAAAGTTAAGGAAGGTTTGTAGGAATGTGATCATATACACCCGGTCTATTACAGAGCTATAAATCATATTTGGATGATGAAATTGATGAGGGCTTTTGGTTGTGGTACATGTTGAGTACATGGTTGAGACAAGTAGTTGATGAGTTGGTACACATACATGAGGTGTATAGTTGATGATGTTGGTACATATTGATGAGCCATAGTTGATGAGTAGTTGAAACATGATTGGTATATACTTGGTACATGGTTGGATGCACTTGTTTATGGTACAAGTTGATTACAGGTTGGTGCATGGTTGATGCACTTGTTTATGGTAGAGGTTGATTACAGATTGAGGTACAGGTTGATGCATGGTTAAGATTTATTGGTACAGGTTTTCAATGGTATATCTCATAGTGATAGTGTGACAATGGTTCCATCATTCTACTTCTACTTTAGGGTGGCAGGACAGGGCAAGGACAAGTGGTTGTAGCTAGAGAACATTGGGGGTTGTAGACTCCCTCTGGTTGTAGCCAGAGAATTGGAGAGTTGGAGCTTCTCTCAGGTTGTAGCCTGAGAAACTAGGGGGTTGGAGCCTCCTTCTAGTTGCAGCTGGAAAACAAAGGAAGTTGGTGCTTCCAATGAATGTAATTCTTCAAGACATATAAGAAAAAGCATTTCGTGGTTTTCTTCCGATTTGGGTTTCCACGTAAAACACTGTTGTACTATGTATGTGTGTGATTGTTTATTTCTTACCGCTCATTATTGGATAATAATTCTACATTGATATAACATTTGAAGAAAAAGGATTATAATTATGCTATTACTGATTCACCCCCCTCTCATTAATCCAACACTCCTTTTATACCATCTACTAGAGTTTCTATAAGTTTAGATTTTGAAAGATTTCATGTTGAACTTCCCCCTTCTAGTATTCATTTGGAAGGAGAAAGTTTTGAAACTCATGTTTCCCCTGATATTGTAAAGTGGTTTAGACCCAGGAGATTAAAATATTTCCCCACTTTGTGTTTTCCTACTCCTCCTCCTATCAAAATTGATGTATCTAAAGAGGTGGAAACTTCTTTTCCCTTGAACCCCATATCATTCTCCTCTAGCACTTAGTCGTTTCCCCTTTCCCCTAGAAACACATCGGTAGTCCAAACTCCATCTCCCCCTTATTCACTCAGAGATGGGTATTTATGGCCTGGCCTTTTTATTGATGTTTGTGCAAATATTAGAGCTTGTTTCAAATGCCAAAATGTTTTTGGAAAGCAGCAACTCAAATCTTTGCCTTTGAAACCTATGGTGGTTTCTGAACCTTTTCAATAGTGGGGTCTCGACTTCATTGGAGAAATCCACCCATCCTCAAGTGTTTAGCACAAGTGGATTTTGACTGCCACTGATTATTTCACCAAGTGGATAGAATCCATTCCTACAACAAGTTCCTCCCACAAGGTAATCATTAGTTTTCTTGAGGATATCATGTCCAGATCTGGTTGTCCAAGCAGGATTGTTGCTGACAATGTTTCCTCCTTCAAAGTTGAACCATTGATCAAGTTCTGTGAACAATATGGTATCACATTAGTCCATTCTACTCCTTACTACCCCCAAGGAAATGGTTTGGTAGAGTCCTCTAACAAGAGCCTCATAAAGATCATCAAGAAATTGTTAGCAGACAACAAGAAAGCATGGGACTCAAAGCTGAAATTTGCATTGTGGGCTGACAAAGTTACAACAAATAGGTCACTTGGTGTTTCCCCTTTTCAGCTTGTATATGGGGTTGAGGCTATATTTCCTACTCAGCTTGCATTTCCTGTGGAAAAATTCCTCAAGGACTACCAAGGAGGATACAATAGCTGGTAGAAGTACATCAGGCTAGGGAGAAACTACTTGATAAAGCTCAGGATCATCAGTAGAAGATAAAACAAGCCTTTGACAAAAAGGTAAGAAAGGAATATTTTTAGTTGGGTTATCTAGTGCTCAAGTGGGATGCACCCAAGAAAGACAAAGGAAAACATGGTAAATTTGAAGCCTTATGGATTGGTCCTTTCAAGATTTTTGAGGTATTTTCAAATAACACCTATAAATTGCAAATCTTGGAGGATTCTGAAGTTTTTGGTGGCCCTATCAATGGGCACTTTCTGAAAAAATATTTTTCTTAAGCCATGATTGGCTTTCCATCCATTGTAAATTCCACTTTCTCTTTTGATTTCTATTTTAATAAGGGACTCCATCACCCAAAAACTAAGGCATTGGAACTGCACATTCTTGGCAGCTCGCAGGGAGCATGCCATCCCCTTTGGAGCCAATGTTATCACATGAAATTGTCCAGAGTCACGGGTGAAAACTATGAGCGTAGGTGAGGGGGAAAGTGCAGATTGCAGTGGTAGAGATCCCTTGTGCAGTTCGATTTAGTGCTATCTATGAGCATAGTTGGAGGAATTCCATAGTTAGCAGGTGGATAAATTTTAGCAGGGGTGCTAAAATAGCAGGCGCGCCCATATCGCAGATCTCGATTGGATCAATGGTCACCAATCATTTCGACGCCACAAGCTGCGTGGGCATTAAAATCCAAAGGCAAGCCAAAATACAAACTACGGTATTGTGGGGAGGTTACATGGCGAAATATTGTGCATTTTGGGCCTGAAAGTGGTGTGGGTCCAAACCTCTTTCGACAGCCCCAAAATTACGTGCACATATAATATCGTATCCAACAACGACAGGTGGTCGCCCGCTAGTCGTCCAGCCACGCTCCAATCCCGAGGAGGATTCAGTTAATGAAAAAGGACCGATAGTTGAAACCTCAGCCCAGTTCATAAATAGGAATCTTGGAAGCTATGGTTGAGGAGACAGAGTTGTCAGCCTGAGGTACCATGATGGACAGTTCCTTCTTGTAGACCCATATTGATCTGAGCTTGTGTCTGACAGGAGGAAACATGCACAGTCTAACAGAAGGATGCACAGACGAAAAGCTTTGAATGGGATGACCAGATCACAGTCCTAGCAGTTGTGGACTAATCTGAGTATAAATAGATCAGTTCATAATTTTTTTATGGTTGTTGAATGAATGAGAAGAGCTCCCTATTTTGTAATATTTTGATACTAGGGTTGTTCTCTGGTTATGTATGATACTTGAGACTTCTCATTAATAAAAGTTAGTTGCTTTCATCATCTTGTTTAATCTGTGTTGAAATACTCGTGCATGGATGATCCAGATGAGTTGTTTTAGTTGTATTGTAATGGAGGTTTGATTATAATGATGTTGTGACATGTTTTAGTATTCTCTTTCGTTGTTTTTTTTCCTGTTATGTTTAAATGCTCGTGCATGGATGATCCAGACGAGTTATTATAGTTGTATTGTAATGGAGGTTTGATTATAATACTGTTGTGATATATTTTAATATCTGAAACTTGAGTTCAAGAGTGCTCTTGTGCCTGAGTTTTTCTTCACCAAGTTGCTTGAAGGTCAGATGCTCATGGTAGACTTTTCCACCTTTCTCACTAAGTCTTCCCCCTTCTCACTTTTAACCTTAAACCATTGACTAAAGTTAATGAGGACCTGATTTCCCTATGCATTACTTTTCCAGTTACTGTGTTAAAAAATTCTTGTACTGAGCTTTGTTCATTTGACCTCCACTTATAAACCTACATCCACAAACATTTTGATGGGTATTGGGCTTATCCTCTTGCAATCTGAGGGTGACTTTCAGTGCTAATGACATGAGGACACCAACAATCAAAGGAAAGTAGTCGCGGGAGTATCAATGCAATCAGGTCGATTTAGAACATTCACAGTAATTCTCCGAAATTTCAGGTAGGGTTGGGGTGACAGATGTCGAGCAGTGAATCCGAGCAGCGGGCAACAGCCCTTCCTAGCAAGAAAGTGCCCTAGGCAACAGGACAACATAGTTGGGCAGCACCCAGAAAAGGATTCAGGCAACCTCAGATAGGAATCCTGGAAAAATGCAACAGGTCCGAGTAGTGATACATGGGTGTTGGATAATGGAGCATTTAGCCATATGACAATGTTGACGCTTGAATCCGTTAGGACTGAAACGGAAACCTCACGAGGATGTAAATTCCCCTGCAGTTTTATAGAGGTGGTACTCCTCTTTGATTTAATATTTTCTTGGGATTCTAGATATTTAGAATATGGGATGTGAACAGAAGTTCATCGTGGTAATTCAAAGAAATATAAATATTGCAAGAAAGATAAAAAGTAAAATGTTTTCTTTTCTTTTTGAACAAGTTCCTAAGAAAGGACCAGGAACCGAGCGCATTCACACATTTAAAGAAAATAAGGAAAATTTCCTCACATCCATCATAGTTTAAAATGAAGATTTTTTATCCCATAAAAATAAAAGAAGATGGTATGCATGCATAAGAGAACTTTAATAGAGTGAACATGGAAAACTCAAATAAATACAATGATAGATCAACCTCAAATACTTTGTATTCAAAACTCTAGGTTACAAAGTACAGTCGAGATTGTTCCCGAAATAACTCTCTTGAAATTTCTAAAAAATATATAGTTTGTTACATATTCTTTGAAATTTAAAATGTGTTCGTCTTAAAGACTGGGATTGGGGCTCCCGCGAACCATAAAAAATATATACATAAGGAAGATGGTGGCCAGTAAAAGAACAACAAGACTTGGTAAGAAGAAAAGAGTAGTTATCAGTCTTCGGTTAAACCTTTCTAGTGAAAGAGGTGGAATAATTGGATGAAGGACTTGATAAAGAAAAGAAGGACGTGATCAGCGTAAACTTACTATGATGGTCTATCATGTGTTCACTTTCTTGTTGGTGTCCTTTTATTGTATTCATTAACAGTTACAAGAAACGTCTCAATTATTTCTTGCCCCTCGGTGGTCAATTTTTTGGTAGCTTTCTTAAACCATTCTTCAATATAAATTTTCATTGGTACCATGTTTATTTCATGCTAGATTTTGATGTTGAACAGCTTGCCCTCCAAGTCTCTCAGATCAAGGGAAATGCCATGTAATGCTTCTTCAATGTCCTTATTTTTCATGAGTATTCCACTAGCCAATTTTCTATGTCATCCTCATCATATTCAAGTATACCATAGAATGTTTTAACTGACAACCCTTTAAAGATCTCAACTTTCTCATCAAATTGTTGCTTTGTTAAGAACAATGAGTTGAGGATCAATTTGGGATCTTGGGCTTCGTTAGTGCTTCAAGCTAGGTCCACCTCCATGATCCTTTTGAATAGTTTTTCCCTCCTTGATATAGCTTGGTTGCATGTTTAAAAAATGTTATTCAAGTTTTTGTCTTTTCTTTCCAACACTCGTTCAACTGTTTGATCCGACTTGGAGAGAGAAGATCCTCCTTTCTTCTCCTTAATTTTTTCATGTTGGAAACTTTAATACCAAGTGGTACCACAACATTAAGGTAAAAACTTTCTTCATTATTTAGGTTGGCTTGCAAATACTCATGGAAGGCATGCGCCCTCGAGCCAAAAGAAACCTTGTTTTTTGAAATTTCCCAAGCCTCTGTGATCAATTTCATTCTTTTCTTGATATTTCTCTCCACATAGCTCCTGGCTGATTTAAGTAAGCTTGAGGATCCCTTTAATTTAGCAGTAGGCGTGGTGGGTCCAACGATTGTCAAAGGACCAGCAAGAAGTGGAAGAGGCATTAAGGTCTCTTCCAGTTCCTTGATCCTTTCTTTTAACTTCGTGTTTTTTTCTTCAATACCACCAATGGAGTCATCCAGTGCATCGTCGATTGCTCTATGAATTCTAGAAATTTGGGAAGGCCGCATATCTCTTAGGTCAACCTTTGAACGATATTTTCCTTTCTTACTCTTCACATCACTTTTATCAATAATTAATTTCTTGGATTCCCTGTCAAAGACAACGCTCTGAAAAACAAATGACTCTTCTTCATTGAAGGTCTCATTCTCAATGATTTCCAATGATGGATTTTGGTGGGACGTGTTCCCTGACTGATCCAGTGGGGGAAACATTTTCTCTATGTCTGACTCGAGCTCCATATCTTCAAGGGAGAATCTATTGATGTCACTCTCCATGTGTTGGTCTTCTTCCTCTTGCATGACATTTTTCCTCTTTTTTCTTAGAGGAATCTTGTGCAAGTTCTCAATTTTTCCCAGAGGGGGATTCTTTCCTCCTCCATCGCCTGAACTATTGTTGGTCACTTTTCTATATGGGTGGGCCACTGGAGCATTTCTTTGAGATGTTCTAGTCTTAGGGTTAACAATTGGGGACTAGGCACTCTTCTCGTTGGCACCCTTTCCATTTTTCTTGTAAAATTCATTAGTATTGAGTACCATTTCCAAGTCACCAGCATTGTGAGTAGGAGCGCCTAAGTTATTATCTTCTTATTCACTTAGAACAGTATGGATAAATGAATTGATGAATCCCTTTGCTAGCATATGTCCACAAAAATTTTGTTAGGGTCAAACCCTTTTATTTTTTCATTATATTTGAGATTCAGGTTGTGGAAGTGGTTTGCAAATTCATCGATTTTGTTTATATTTATGAATATAAAGTCCCCAAATTTCCAAGGCAAGGGTATGAATTGCTTTTTTCATTTCTCATGAAAAAAGTGCAGCCAGAAATTATATTGCGTTGTGACTTTCATAATAAACATTCTATCGGATATATGGCATGGAATAAAGGAGGGATTTTCCTTAAAACCAAAAATACTGATAACATTGTGATTTTTCATTTTCTCCAACATCCCCTTTTTATCCAGGAATTTACTTTCCTGGTCAGATATTCTGGGGGTATCTTTTCCAAACAACAATCCTTTAAAAACTGAGAAAAAATCATTGAAAACTTCATAGAAATGCAAAGAAGATTTGAGTCTCCACAACGCTTGGTACCAAAAGGTAGCTAGGTCAAATTCACAGTTCACCCTCTTACAGATAGACAATTTAGGAAATTGACAGTAATATGCTATCACAAACACAAAATAAGAAGCCATAAATAATTTCTTATCCTTTTTCTATTGTGACAATTGGGAAGAAATTTCAATGGAAATCTATTTTCCCCAATCGAAAATGGCTTTCTCTTTGACATTAAAATATAAGATATAAAGAATCATACATGAAATGTTGGCGGTACTTTCTTGGCCTATCACCCTAGTGAATAACAAAGCAATTTCCCGAAATGGGTTTTTGAATGAGTCGACCTACAATATGGTAATGTGTTTGGGGAAGGCCGCGGGATTCTCCAAGAACTCGGGAAATAGATTCAGGCCGTTGTCATGTTTTTTTAGGAAATCCCTGCAATCTTCTTCTTTGAAAGTAAGTGTTGGCTCAGAGAGCTTCAACATTTTACGGAACACTTGAGGTGAAAGGGAGATGGGAGAATGGTATTGAAGTTGAATAATCTGCTAACTTGGTATATATTTCTCAACACACCATGCAACCAATTCCTTGCAGTCAAAAACCTCAGGGACACACCCTGCATGAGCAAGTCCAAACATCTAGATGAATTCCTTCTGAGCATAAGGGGATGAATAGTAAGAATACGCTCTAGACCATTGAAAGTTATGGTCCTCTCATCCAAAAATATTCAAAGTATCTCCACATAACTGTTGTCAAGATGTTATTGCCATAAGTTGATGAGAGTGTTCTTTTCATCCAAATAATATTTGTAATGAGCACTTGAGAGATATAACAATAATATAATCTTCATTAAATCATGCTTTAATGCGGTTTTAATGAGAAATATTCTCAATCCCTTCGCTTATTAATGATGATTTTAACGGAACCTGCATGATGATTTAGTAGCATTAAACCATTCTTAAATGTGTATTGGGAAAAGCATGAGGATGGCGGGGACGAATGAGAGCAATTAGGATTTGAGAATTTTTGTGAACTCGCCAACACGGGAACCCATAAACCTGCGGTTGTGATAGGTCGAAAATAGGATAAGTGTTGTAATGCGGTCAATAGGACTCAATAGAGGAGAGATGAGATACTTAGGAGCTCGGCGAGTTCGATGGTCAAAATGTAGATCACGGATCTTTTGGGTGAAAAATGGATATCGTGGAACATGGGATATGAAAGCTTGAACCTGTGAACCCAAGAACCCGCGACTGTAGAAATGATTAAGTATAGAATAATACGACGGTCGGTCAGACTCATGATATGGGAGTATGGATGGAGATGAATATCCGTGAGCCACCAACCTGCCTACCCATCGCTTTGAAAAAGTGACTAAGTATAGTAATCAGAAAGGGAAAAATAGAGGGGAGAAAAGAAAAGGGGAATTTGGGTAAGTATATAAGAGGGAAAAGAAATGGAAAAAAAAGAAGCTGGGAAAATAGAAAGGAGACTGAAACTCGAAAACAGGAAATGGTCTCAACAACTGGCTCCAACTGTGGGATGATAACCCCCTGCGGGTTGTCAAGAATCTAGAATCTTTGTGATCAGGAGTCTCCATACATTAGGCTATGGAGTCAAAGGTAAGAATATACAAACTGAATAATAAACTTATGTATAAGGAAACTGAGAAAAATTTTAGGTGGAAAAACCTTTCAAATGTTGCTCATTGATAGGCAGCATCAATATTTTACCCTTCATGTCATGGAGCATATAACAATTAAAACCCAAGATCTTTTCAACAATGTATGGGCCAATCTAGAATGCTTCGAACTTTGTAGGCATCAATGGTTTCTCCTTGGACTTGCTCCAAAGTAACACCAATTCTCCCTTCTGAAAATTCTTTACAGTTGCACTTTGATCAAAATATATTTTGATACTTTGTTGTCTATAAGAAGTTCAATTCAGATCTTTGCTTCATTCTTCTTCCAACTATAACAACTAGTTGATCCTCCTTTGGATAGGTAAACTATCTTTTGTATATTTTGTATTAACCACGAAATTCAAGGCATTGAGTTATAGGCTAATTGTCATTTTCACTTCTTTCCCATAAACCAATGTATACAGGGACATCCCAGTGTTGTCCTTTGGAGTCATTCTGCTTTGCCACAATGCATCAGTCAACTTTAGATGCCAATTTATTTGGTTCTTGTCAATATTTTTCTTTAGTATCTGAACAAGTGTTTTATTTGTGGATTCAACAATACCATTACATTGTGGATAATAATTCGACGATTGACCCATGATAATTCCATATTCTCCACAAAACTCTGTAAACTTCGACCCGATGAAAATTGAACCATTATCAGTGATAAATTTATCTGGGACACCAAATATTGATAGAATATTATCTTTGAGGAATTTAATTATGTCTTCAGAATCATCTCTATTTAACTCCACTGCTTCTGGCCATTTCATGAAATAATTTGTAGCGGTGAGAATGTACACATGTTCCTTGCTTGGCTTTGGATTTATTGGGCCGACGACATCAAGTCCCCATTGGGAGAATGGTTGTTCTACAATTATGGGCTTGTTGAGGGGTCTAAGATCCTTTAACTCAACAATAGGAACCAAACCCGCTTAAGAGGCCCAATTAGACTCGTAAGCGTTTTGATGAGTGGAATGGTTCTCCAGATCTTTGATCCGACCAATTTATCGATGGGCTTTACTAGTGACTAACAATTGTGCCCTTCTATGAGAATTTCTCCTTCAGGTTAAATGGTTCTCTTTTTATTCTTTTCCACTCTTAAATGATTATGGTAAAATAAGATGATGGTATAAACCATTGGCAAAGGGAAATTACTGTATACTGAAGAATATTGAGCTTAGGATAACCTGTATACCTCAGCATGCAGACAATGATAATCAGACCTATTCCAAGATTAGCAATAAAAATTTTAACTTGCGGACATTCAACAATGACTGAGATAACAATTATAGAAAGGAAAACACATACGTAATAAAGATGAGTGTAAGAAAATTAGTTCTCATAGCTTTTACTATCAATCACATATTAACACAGTGATTTATTTTCATCGTTTAGAACAAAAGAACTGTTATAGTATTGAAATATAACTTAAAAATAAATACAGAAACTCTTACTAAATACTGTTATCGGACAAATCGGTAAGTGCGGACACAAACAGATCTCCCTAGTTTCACCACGAAACTAGAACAAAACAAGACAGAATATAAAACTTTCCCTAAGTTTCAATCATCAAGCATACTAACTAACAAGAGATAAATGGCATACCTTTTAAACGTCGTTTGTCCTCGCTAGTGTCGTCCTTGCTCCATTCCAAGGCTTATGGGATGTTGAACCTGTAAAAAGACACAAGCCAATGAAGTGAAATAAACAACATATACTCAACAAAACCTATGTATGTGATCAAGGAGTCATACAATAAAATAAGACCAATTTTATGGGAAAGAAATATATCACTATATTAAAGATATGAAAAGGAGAATACAACCAATGCCTTGATGTTGTAATGTCCCTTCCAACAGTTCCTTACTTCCCACACAATTATGCTGCATGGATTCTGAGATCAACAATCTATCTTGACAAAGCAAGGCTCAAAGCCAACATACAAGCTCCAAAAACTCCAAGCTACAAAACTCAAGAACTTTCCAACCCAATCAAGTTAATTTTCCCAAGCTAACTTTTTCCATGAGAACTCTTCTCCTTTTATAAGCTGAAAAGGATAGGGTGAGGAGGTTAGGATGATCCCATGATATCAGGGATGTGACTCAGATCCAAACCGATCGGAGGCCAATTCACCCTCGAAGCTTCTATTCTAGAACTTTTGAGAAATTCCTCTTTTTCCTTCGTACGAAAATCGTCGCACCCTTAACACTGATAAAATTGTGACAGTGTCGCATGCCACTATGGTGCAATCTACGACGATCCTATATCATCGCACCCTTAACACTAATCAAGGTGTGATGATCCTTTTTTCTAAGGTTTTTGACAAAGGAAAAGTATAATTTCATCTCTCTGGAAAAAGTATCTTCATTCTTCTTCAAGGATTAAGACCATTGATCCTTCTAATGAAAAAGGATAGGTTTACATCATTAACGTTCATAGGGGTGATGAAAATAATGTGTAACAGTGAGCCCCCCAAAGTATGAAGTTAGAACATAGTGATAGTTGAAATACTTTGTCGCGTGTGTGTTGGGAACAAGGAACACATTGGTCGGAAACCTACCAACAAACAAGGAAATATAGTACAATAATATATCATCACTGAGGTAGGCATTCCCATACTCAGAATACAAATGACTCAAAGCATAAATTCCAACATGCAAATATCCATGTCAATTAGCATAGGTCATGGCCACTAAACATACACTGTGGATCCATGCCAATGTGACTCAAATCTGAACATAGCCACCAAAAATACATTGTGGATCTATGTGTTAAGGAATCAAATTTGAACATAGCCATGAGACATACATTGTGGATCTATGCAATAGTACAATCTGAATATACTCAAACGCAACATGAATCTATCATAAAATATCTAGGGTCTTCATCTCCACCACTCTATAGTACGAATCTAACCATGCAAATACATGTGTTGAATTCGAACATGGTAGAAACAACTTGATTACCGGTCATTAATGAATACTGTTAACTAGTGCAAGGGAAATCACCATTAATGTCAATGACCCCCAAGGTACTCTAGTACAATCCAAC
Organism: Picea engelmannii; assembly: GCA_009831015.1. Classification (NCBI taxonomy): domain Eukaryota; kingdom Viridiplantae; phylum Streptophyta; class Pinopsida; order Pinales; family Pinaceae; genus Picea; species Picea engelmannii. Next base: position 127,054 of record ML793691.1, read on the forward strand.
GAATGTGAATTAATGAGCTGAAGTTGAACACTCGATGGAATCTCCTGATCAGGGGTCAATAATGAAAACCCATTGTCGAAAGCGAGGAAACCTGTCATTGAGGCATGCAAGTTCCAAGGTACCAATTCATTTCTAATTCTAATTCCTAGATAATAAGTTGAAGTTGACAGGAAAAGACTCATCACATGAGGGCCTTAATGTATCCCCCATCAATGACACAAAACGGGTAAAGAGATTTGAGGTACATCAAAGTAATAAGTGATTCAGGACTGACTCAGGGATGGCCGACGCAATAGAAGGTTTAAGGACTGCAAAAATGGCCGACACCATAGAAGGCTTTCTAGGTTGAACTTCTCTTTGAACATATTGACGACGCGACAATTGTCTTGGAAACACTGACTCAACAACATGGATCACAGACCAATTTGTAATCTCATAAAGGAGTATGATCAAGAGACAAGTGGATTTTCCAACCTAGACAGAAAGCGAGTAAAAGGGTGTCATGTTCAAAAGAGACTCTTCCATAGAATACAGGTTTAAATACATTTATTTCCCAATTTCCCCCCACCATTTATGGTGAGTACCTCTTTATTTTTACACAAGCTTGAGGAGAATAACATACGCTTGAACTGTAAGCTCATCCTTCAGATGAGTCCCTCGAAGTATTTTTAATGAACCCTAGGAAGGAGTGGTTGGGTCCCATATGGGCCTTTCGATGTTTGTTTTACGAGTCCAAAGAAAGTAAACATAGGGGGTTTTCATGTTTAGAGAGTCTGAAAAACACTTAAAGAGAACTCCATAAGGTCCTTTTTTATAAGTTAGTCTGATGAGACCAAAAAAGAGATAAACTATCGCTCAACAGATGTTTTCTTCAAATACTTGAACGACCATGAAAAGAACAAGATCGCTCGACAATCTTTTCATGTTTAGAGAGTCTAAAAAGAGCTTAAAGGGAACTCCAGGGGGTTCCTTTTTCATATAACCTTTACGAGTCCGAAAAAGTGATAAACGTTTACTCAGTTACATTCTCAAGTATCTACAAGCACGAGAAAGAACAAAGACTGAGCTCGGGATTGTTTTCATTTCTATGCAAGCTTAAAACCAAAAATAAGTATGCTCGAGATAGATTTTATTTTTACACAAGCTTAAAACTAGCCAAAACTATGCTTGGGATAGATTTTATTTTTACACAAGCTTAAAACTAGACAAAACTATGCTTGGACCTGGTTTCATTTTTACACAAGCTTGAACCAGAGGAAACTACGCTTGAGGTAGGTGGTGACCTGGTTTCATTTTTACACAAGCTTGAACCAGAGGAAACTATGCTTGGGGTAGGTGGTTTCATTTTTACACAAGCTTGAACCATAGAAAACTATGCTTGGACTTCCCAACGCATAACAAAAGGATTGTTGGTACTTAGCCCCCAGCTTAAAAAACTAGTATCTTAACTTCAACATGAATTCCAGAGGCTGGAATCATTTCCCCCCAAGCTTTGTTTCATCCAACGACATAAGGGGATGAAAGGAAGCTTCAAATACTATACGTAATGAAGTACCTGACTCAATCGAAGAGGGGGGAAATCTATTTCATTTTTTAACAATCTTGGCATAGGAACAAGAACTATGCTCGTGAATCCAGGTTTAATCCTCGGACCTCTGTTTTATTTTTTAACGAGCTTGACACAGAAACAAGTACTATGCTCGTAAGATTTGTTTAATTTTTTAACGAGGTTTCCACAGAGATGCAAAACGATCCTCACATTTGGTTTCATTTTTTCACGAGATTGAAATCAAAAAACTATGCTCAAAAGACTCTTCTTGATTATGGCTTCCAAGAGGACAATGCTCTGGAAGGACACCATGTCAAGGGATGAAACTCGGTCATGGATTCCAAGAGATCTTCACTTGACTAAAGAAACACACTCTGGAAGGAACACATGTCGAGGGTCGCGACAGGGGTAAAGAGATCAGGCTCTAAAATCCCTATCGAAGAGATCACCATGTCAACTACCGGATCCAAGTCATAAGAGACTGAGCTTACAGTGAGAGGCTCATCTACATTGGCAGCTGAAGGAATGGGAGACAACGCCACATAATTGACCTGTGGCGGGGAAGATACTGTCTGCATATACAAACCATCTAGGGAGGTCATTGAGTTGATGGTCAATTTAGCGCCAACAAATGAAATTTGATCAACAGTCACAATTCTTCCATCGTGAGGGAAATATATCACACGAAAAAGAGTGGACGCGATAGCTTTCATGGCATAGACATAATCTCTCCCAAGGAGAAAATTGAAATCCAAGGGGTATTGGACTACCATAACATCAATAAAAACATTTTTCCATCCCAAAGTTACGGGAAACTGAGGAAGGACTCTTAAAGGGTGACTGGTTCTTCTGTTAAAAGCTAAGAGATTATGCACAGCCGGCATAAGTTGAGGATAACCCAAAGCTTTCCAAGCAATAGAGGAAAAAATACTAATAGACGCACCTTCATCTATCAATGTTTGAGGAACGTCTCGACCAAAAACCTGTATGGTAATGTTGAAAGGAATGTGAGAGGGAAAATGAGGTCCAGTTAGCGCACCCCAATAAAAAAGGATGACCTCATTACTTGGAGGGAGTTCCACGGGAGAAGGAGGAATGCCCCCTATCACGGTAGAATCTGTATCAACAAGAAAAAATGTGGGTAGTATCGGATTTACTCTCTAGCAGGAGAGTAGGATTGACCGATGACGAGATCAGATCGACCACTTGGGTTGCATTCTCCAAGGGGAGAATGGGGTTGACAGATGGAAACGAATCGACTGCTTAGGTTGCACTCTCTAACAAGAGAGTGGGATTGACCGAAGATGGGATTGGATCCACCACTTTGTAAACTATTTCAACTAAGGACATGACCATATTGACTACATGATCAACCAGACTGACTAACGAAGGGACTGGATTGATCATTCCATCAACTATAGGTGGGTTGAGATTAAGCTTGCGATAAGAATTTGGAAGTTGAGGCTAGGAACCAGTCATGTCTTCCAGTAATTTTGAGGCTTCGTCCATATGAGGGAAAAGGTGAGTTTCATGACTCCCTTCACATAAAATACACGGAAACTTTACTCTACTTTTCTTCGTCCCAACGGTATCTTGACAAGTTGATGGAAGGTCATCAACATGTTGTTCAGAGGATGATGACATGGCTTGGTGAGGGTGTGTAGACCATGCTTCTATAACCTTGTATAGACCAGGGCAATCCTTAAGAAGATGGCTACCCTTATAAATCCTACAAGGGTACTTGGGCTTATGTGTTTGGGTTGTCTTGGAAACATCAACACTCCCAGCACGATCATCAGTAACTGGTTGGTTTCCAACATGTCTAGAAGTGGTTGGAAGTTTTGACCCTTGCTTATTTTTCTTCTTCTTAACCTTCCTTTTCTTCTTCTTCTTAGCCACCAAGTTACTAGCTTCAAAGCTTTCACTCGGCGAAGAAGATGAAACGGAAGAAGACCTTGCAAGTGGAGAAGGTGAAGAAGATCTTACCAGTGAAGAAGGTGAAGGATCAACATGAGGTTGATTTTCTTTGGGGGGATTTCTTACAACTGAAGCACTTGCTGCATTCATGATTAACAGAGTGGAAAACAACCATACCGACAATCCAATTGTCAGACCTGGACGGCTCAAAGTAGTGATGTAAGAAGGACCAACATTTCTATAAGAAGGAAAAACTAAAGGTTCCCCTGGAGTAGGGGTTGTTTCATTGGTCGTTGTGGAAACTGACACCATTAAACATAGATCCAACCTAGAGTATGCTAGGGAAAATAAACAAGACACGCTAAAAAACTAGGAAGCAAGCAAACAAACAAAACCTTCTCACAATGAACACACTAGTTGGTGATGAAATCCAACGTCGTGAGAACAATGTAAGAAGGGGCTGAGATAGAGCGGGTGTAAAAGTTACGTTGACAACCTGCTTAACAGACTTGCACCCTGGTGCAAGCTCCCACACATAAACTTTTTTATACCCTCCAATGAGCCCGAGTGATTTTGGCCAACGTCAATTCCAAGTACCGTGAAGACTTGCCCCTCCACAATCACCTTGTGTAAAGACCCTAAAGAGATAGGCTACTAAGGTTACCAATTACGACAATGATGCATGGGGAAGCAATCGAAAGTCTGATCCACACATAGATGTAGGGTATCTAAGCCCGAAATCAACTCAAGAAGGTCCCCACATGATTTTCTTCTAAAGTGACCCCCAATAATACGCGTAATGTCTACACTAAGACCAACAAAGAAGGGTGAGTAACTTTGTCAGCCCTAATGCGACCTCGTGATTGACCCTTGTGTGAGAAGGGATTCCCAGCACAAAATGCAATAAGTGGATTTTACCTCTCCCTAACTCAATATTCTATGTTTGTTTGCATCTTTAGAAAGTTATCTTTCACACCTATTCCAAAGCCCTACAACTAATCTAATGTAGGTTTGCTACCAGAAAATATAAAAAATGTCTAATCAATTTTTATAAGCGCTTTATTTTAAGGTTGTTGTTTACTCGAGAGGGAAATGGCATGGACTAATGATTTTTTGACCGACTCTAAATAATGCAAAGAAATGAGAATGCAAATATTTCACTTCGATGAAAGCTATGTTACGAGAAGGAGAAAACGTTTATCATTCCCAAATGCACAATGTCCCAAAATTTTATTAAACTCATTAATATCAATATCTTCAAGAAATGATCCAAATATATTGTACACCT
>ML793691.1:131873-151374 GCA_009831015.1 Picea engelmannii
CCCCCCCCCCCCCCCAACCATGAGGGGGAATTCAAGATTAAAAATGCCAAAAACCATGCAATTTTGCTACTTCAAATGCAAAGATGCCCCCAAACTAATGCAAAGAAAGAAATTAATTTTTTTTTGTTTCAAAGATAGCTAAAAGAAAATTCAAAGATATCAATCAAACTATAATCAGACCCAAAAAATCACCCCAAAACCATGTCTAAGATCTGGGCAAGAAAAACCATCAAAAATCAATTTTTTTCACAATCGTCGCAGGCTGTAGACTAACACAGCGCAATGATCCTTGATAGTTGCAGGCTAGAGAAAAAATATAGTACGATGACGTCACACTGTGTCAAAAGGTAGGTTGTGTTGATCCTATATCATTTCACTCTCTCAAAGTAGGGTGCGACAATAAAAGGAAAAATGGAAAAAATAAAAGGAAAGAAGGTTTTTCCAGTGAAGTTTAATAGTGAGAGAGTCAAGATGGATCTCCTAGTGACTCAGAAAACAAAACTCAGGAAATCAAAGAAAGAAATAAAAACAAACTAGGAAAACAATTCATTCCCCACTATGGTCGCCAATTTTGTTATCGAAAAAATCGGTAAGTGCGGACACAAACAGATCTCGCTAGTTTCACCACGAAACTAGAACAAAACAAGACAAGATATAAAAATTTCCCTAAGTTTCAATCATCAAGCATACTAACTAACAAGAGATAAATGACATACCTTTTAAACATCATTTGTCCTCACTAGTGTCGTCCTCGCTCCATTCCAATGCTTATGGGATTTTGACCCTATAAAAAGACAGAAGCCAACGAAGTGAAAGAAACAACGTATACTCAACAAAACCTATGTATGTGATCAAGGAGTCATACAATAAAATAAGACCAATTTTATGGGAAAGAAATATATCACTATATTAAATATATGAAAAGGAGAATATAACAAATGCCTTGATGTTGTAAGGTCCCTTCCAACAGTTCCTTGCTTCCCACACACTTATGCTCCACAGATTTTGAGATCAACAATCTATCTTGACAAAGCAAAGCTCAAAGCCAACGTACAAGCTCCAAAAAATCCAAGCTACAAAACTCAAGAACTTTCCAACCCAATCAAGATAATTTTCCCATGATAATATTTTATAATCTGAAAAGGATAGGGTGAGGCGGTTAGGATGATCCCATGAGATTAGAGATGTGACTCAGATCCAAACCGATCGGAGGCCACCCCACCCTCGAAGCTTCTATTCTAGAACTTTCGAGAAATTCCTCTTTTTCCTTTATGAAAATAGCTGCACCCTTAACACTGAGAAAAATGTGACAACGTCACAGGACACTATGGTGCAACCTTCGAAGATCCTAGATCATCGCACCCTTAACACTAAGAAAGGTGTGATGATCCATTTTTCTAAGGTTTTTTACAAAGGAAAAGTATAATTTCATCTCTCTAGAAAAAGTATCTTCATTCTTCTTCAAGGATTAAGGCCATTAATCCTTCTAATGACAAAGGATAGGTTTACATCATTAACGGTCATAGGTGTGATGAAAATAATGTGTAACAAATACAACAGCACTTATCAAATTCGAAGACGGAAACAATCCCTCCTCGGTCCAATCACATTCACGCTTTAGATGAAAAAATTGTCTTTGGTTCTAAACAGAACTTCTAAATTAAAAAAATTTGCGCGGAAATAATTCTTTTACAATTCTCCAAAAAGAGTCTTTTCAAAAAACCATTGACCATTCATTCAAGGTGGATGGCTTTATTTATAGCAAAAATCAACTAGTCTAAAAATAGCTACTACAATGGTATTAAATTGGGAAAACACCACGTGGCGGATTTCATTTGTTTGTTCTCTTCTGCTTCTCAAATGGTTCTACTGGAGTGGATTTTTATTCTCATACTCTAACCACTTGATGAAGATATCTGTGCATGTTTTTTCATATGGAAACTTGTGCTAATCCATCGAAGCAAAGAATACCTCTTTTATCTCTATTGCTTGTTCCTTGTACTTGATTATCTTGACACTTAAGCGTTGTAGGACTGCGAGAGATTTGATTAGGTGTTCCATGATATTCTTTACTTGACATGAGATCATGCTTGAAATTCAAAAAATTGTTGCTTCCCATGGTGATTCTTGCTCTGTGTGTCGTTTGACTATGTCATGCAAATCGGCGAAATCTTCCCGTGGGCCAAACTTTGGTAGGCCAATGATCTTCATCCCCTGGTTGAATTTCTCCCAGATTTTCTCACATTCTTTCCATATTTCTTGTATATTTTGTTAAGGTTCTTAGACCATACTTACCCAGTATTCAGTTGCTTTCCTGATTCAGGAGATGTTGCTATCCATCAGCATTCGGATGCCATGCTCCTCTTTGTCTCGGCCTTTCTGCACTTCACTTATGTAATCGATATGCTCCAAAGCATGTGCCTTCTCATACCATCTCTGTACATATTTACAGGTTTCCAACGCCATGAGAGTATCTTCTTGAAAATTGAAAATGCGAGTGGTGAAGAGATCCCTTTCGCTTGTGAATTACACATACGTTTCTTGGAACTCACTCGTTAGGAGTACTACCACCTGTGTTGAATTCTGGTAATACTCCGCTTGATGGCACATATGGTCTAGCTCTTTCTTCATGGTGGCTATCTCTCTTTCATATCTTTTTTCCCTGTCTAAAGTGGCATCGATGATAGCCATACCTACTCCAATTAGCTCAGTTATCTTGGCATTTTCTGCGTCGAGTAGCGTCTCCTCTGTGGTGACAAGAAGTGTCCTATCGAGTGTGAGCCTCCTTTTCTTGGTTGTTCTTCTCATCACAGCTTTTATTTTTCTATCATAAGTGATATCCTGTACATCAGAGATTTCATCCACTGGTTCAGGAATTTTTTTATCTCCCTAGGTCAGAGTATTGCCTAGGCTCCCTGTCGTGTAGAAATATCCTATGACCAGTTCTTGTGATTCCTTAGCCAGGGAGGTCTATGTATGCTCTGGGGACATATACTCCTGCTGGTCCTCATCGGCTGGTGGAGTCTTTATCCTAGCTGGGGAGATAGGAAAAGGATCATCTTTAGTTTGGGGGTCGGTTGTTGAACTACCGATTTCTGGTTAATATGTTTCCTCTTCCTGTTCACCAGCACCCTAGTCATTTTTGGGGCTATACTTCTAAAGCTGTGTTCCCACTTTGTCAGAAACTTCAGTGTTTAGAGTTCTTCCAACCTCATGGTTTCCCTTCATAGGATTTGGTATCACAACGTAGGAAGCTGGAGCAATTGTTTCCCCTGGTTCTTCTTCTTCTTCTGTGATTGGCACTAGTGTCATGTGGGAGACTTTTGAACTTTCCTAATCATCATATATGGTAATTAAGTATATGAGGAAATTGGGCACACTCGCCCCACTTGATTCTCTTTTTACCCTCCGTTGAGCTGTAGTGATCCCCAACGATCCTTCTTATGAGAAAACAGAGTTGGGGTTTTCTTGATCGGAAATTTCCTTTTGGGGAGTTGCCTCTGAGCCATTTAGTTCTTCTCCGTGATTTCTTGTGTCGACCGGGGTAATCCTAAAGAGTTCAAACAAAGGGTTAAGTGGGGGATCTTCTTATTCCCTTTGTATGGCTCTCTGGGCTTCATCTAGTAACAACATCCCCCTCCTTTGTGCCTCTATTGCTTCTATTGTTCTGCTTTCATCTCTTACCTCAAGATCCTCTTGAGTTGTATTCTCTATTGTCTCAACCTTCTCATCCAAGGAAATTGCATTGAACTTAGTCATATTCGGGTTGTCCCTTCTTTGCAGTACTTCCTCCCAATCCTGGGCGCCTTCAATGAAGATTTCATATTCAAAATTATCATGAGCATACGACCAATAGGAGGATACCTGCGTCATGTGTTGGGGAGCTAAACCCTTGGGATTGTGATTGCGAAATTGGCATGTATGAAACCAGTACTTGAGTTGATTCAACCCCTCTTGTTTCGCATGTGCAGTGTCTCTCACCATGTAAAATCCTATGTGAAAACCATAGGGAATGAAATATATCTTCTTTTGTTTGACCAGGGAGGCATTGTAGCCTTACAAGATGGTTTGGTAGAAAATCTCCCCCAAAATGAGGTGATCTGGGACATGAATAGGGAGAAGGTGGGGTGCACTGGTAGCTACGAATACTATAATATAAGTTCTAGTTTCTTCGAAGTACCAGTGGACAACCTTTGTTATCATCTTCTTTACCACCACCGAAAGCCGAGGGAACTCTTTTCTAGAGATGATGAAGTAAACCCTGGCTAGGAACTCATCGAATATTAAAGCATATGATCTCTTGTACCTATTTTCCCACAATACTCTAAAATAGACATGTACAGGAAATTCGGAAATATGCCAGCTTAAATTCATACCTACAAAAATGTTCCTTGTGCAAATTACATCCAACAAGTAGGATGCCATGTAGAAGGTCATAACCTATCCTTCCTTTGGTGTCTGAGCCTGTCAAAGTTTTATACTGAGCTGCTTGGATATAATCACTACCCAATTGAAGTTGCTCCCCAAAATTTCCACTATGTATGCTAAGGGCATCCATGCCTCTGAAAAATTGGAGCAATCCTTTTCTCCATATAACCAACAAGTTAATGCCATTAGATACATGTATGGCTCTCGTATATTTACTGTGTTGTACCATGCAGTGCTCCAATTTGTGAATTTCTTGTCTTCTTTCCACCACGAGGCTAGAAATCCACTGGTATCATGAACATCCGGGTCTCTAATTTTTTAGTATTTATGCACCTCCGTCAGAAGGAAAAAACCAACACACTCACCTTGTTCATTGTTGATGGTTCACTTCTCCGCATCGGCATGGTCAATTATCCACCCCAAGGTCTCGATGCAAGGTAGAACTAGGGTCTGGCTAGACACCCTATGCAGATTTGACCTCTGAATGTTTGGAAACACCTCATCATCCAATATTCATACATTTATATTGCTATGAGGCATGAACTCAGGGTATTCCTCTTGACCAATTTTGTTGTACTGGTCGCCCCAATGCAAAAGCACCACTTTAGATCTCATGGTCACTTCTATGTCATTCAACGTCAGAGGCTGGATAAATTGCTTCTTGGTGGACGTGTGGATAACCAATTTTGTCTTTGAGGTGAAATCTAACTCTCTTGCAGCACTCGACGTAGATCCTTCCCTAACCTCTCGTTCCTTTATTTTGGGCATCTTTGGTGAGTGCCTAGTTGTCAGTTTTCTCAAAGGCATTTTCTGCAAACAGATAAAGTGAGATACCAACCTCTAAAGTATTATAGACACAATTGCAAATATAGAGATGATAAATACAATGCATACCTCTTCCTTGCATAATATTAACCTAGTTTAGAGTTAAAGATTGGTTGTAAGCTCTTCGACATGTTCTCTCGCTCCTTCGACTGCTCCAGGGAATAAAATATTTGTGCACAAAATGGCACATTTGCATATGTATTTGTAATTTAAATGGAGAGAATACTTACCTTGTCACATCAGTTCTTAAATTCAAGGGTGTAAATGTGCCCTGCATAATCCGTTACTAAATTTGAAACATGCTCGGGATTAAATGGAATGAAAACTGGTGGTGCAGGAGTGGGTTACTTCGTAGTTCATAAGCGGATACAAACTTATACTATTTGGCTGGCGCGTGGGATAGTAAAGTGGGTTGAGTAAAAAATTAATTGGCCTCTTAAATAACCAAATCCGATCTTATTCCTACCGAAGGTATCCCATCAAACTATCGAGCCTTCTCGTATTTTTAGCACTGCTATGATCGGCGTAGGGGGAAAAAGGCAGGGTATTAAAATGGAACCAAAGCGTAGAGCATCCAGGATCGTCGATGTAGAAGGGGAAGGTTCAATGAAAATCCCCCGTCGTATGATGTCCTATCAGTTTGTTGATAGCAAACGAGTGGATCGGTGTCGGCACTTTTCTTAAACTTTTTCCATGGATACCTTTAGCCGAAAGCTCGGATACCGATCCAAAACTCCGTATAGTGCTAACGTGGAAATGTTGACTTGGAGATACAAACCCAATACAGGGAACATCAAGAGATGACGTAGGGGAAATAGGTCGCGTAGTACGAACTGCTTACACGGCAAAGACACGTGGTGGTTGATTTTGACCTTTTCATGGGAAACATTCCTTCGGCATCGGTGATTTCCTTTAGAAATAGTTTCCACACCATGTTCTACCAACATAGACATCGTTAATGAGGATTAGAAATCGGTGATCGACGAAGTGCTAAAATGAAAATTCCTACATTTTTGTCTCTCAAATTTTGTTGATGCCATAGATGTGTCGACGATCAACAATCGACGATGGAAATTTATTCCGTTTGCAATTTACTTCTCAAAACTTGCTAACGTTGAAGGGTTTTTTTGGACTTAAAGGACTATCTTATAGGCCAAATTTCGTCGATTGGCGATTGTTAAAAAATTTTACACCATGCACCTTTCGGGCCTATCATGTATTGTTACTTAGAAAAAATTCAATTCGTAAAAACCAAACAAAAATAGCCGATGATAAGGTTTAATGACATAAAAGAAAGAAAATGCATTCACCCATGATACAGAGTCTTGACTTAGAGAAATGAAAAGTGGTACCCAAAGAGAAAAATATTTCGCAAATACTTTTAGGGTGTGTTTATTGCTCAACAAATCACGATTCTTTGGGTGAAAATAGAATCTTTGCTCCTTCCTACGGGCTTAGTTGGTTCAAAATTTGATTGAGAAACCATTTGGCTTTGCTTTCAACAAAGCATTTCCTATCAATGCGTACACAACTTCCCAAGGTTTATAAATCTGGATTCGCCTATGGAGTTCAGCCTCCTTTCCACCTTCACTCCTCTTTACCATGACCCATGCCCTTCTTTGACAAGAGTCGGGCAAGTCATCCACTTACTTGAGTCCATTTTTAGTTATTAGTATTCCCTTGTTGCGGTGTCTCTTCGCTGCCAGCGAGCGTCCATAGCCCTGACAGAGTCACCCCAACATCACAAACCTTGCTCTGCTGCCAACGAGCATCCATAGCCCCGGTGGAGTTATCTGCATACCCTCTCGGACTTTGCACTCCTTTTTTAATATAGATCAATTTTTTTTGGTAGAAATGCCATGAGTGAGTCGAAGAGGAGGACATCTGTTATTGGTAAAGTGAAACTGTTAAGGTGAATCCTTTCCTAGATCTGTCTTAGAGGTACATGTGATCCTTTCCAACTAGCCATCATTTCCTTTGGGCTTTACCAGAGCATTAAGCGAATATTTCATCATTTACCAAGGTAGTATGCTTGCAAAGACAATATTTAGATCTTCTTTGAAAATTTGTGTCTGTTCATTATCTCTTATTTTGCATGCCAGTGTCAGTCAGAAGCAGATTTTGTTCTACTATATTTATTAAAATCGGCCACTGCTTTACAAAACACAACTTACTTAAATAAAATAACAAGCAAAAGAAAGAAAAGAAAATGTATTTGCAATCGGTCTTCCCTAAAACCACACACTCGGTTTGATCAAAATGTATGCCTAAAAGAAAAAAGAAAATCAAACAAAACCTCCAAAGACATTTTTTTTTAGGAGAAGTATTGTTTTAGGGCCTGGCCATTCACCGGGAGGGTGTTAGACTCACCCCTCAGATTTTGCAATTGATATGTGCCTGTTCCGATCTTCTCGACCACTTGAAAAGATCTGAGCCATAGATTTTGGAATTTTAAGTGTTTTCCTTTGGACTCGTTTATTTTATCCCACTTCAAGGCTAGGTCCCTACTTCAAGAAAAAATTCTCTGGCCTTATGTTTGTCGAACTATCTTTTAACAATCTGTTGATGAGAAGTGAACTTAACTTTAGACTTTTCCCTTTCCTCATCCAACATGAGAAGGGTATCAATTGTTTGTTTTAGAGTAGATGAGGGCTGACCTCTTGATGCATGGGAAAGTTGTAAGGATGGAAGGTACAATCCATTTGGAAGAATGGATTCTTTCCCATATACTAGAAAATACAGAGAGTTTCCTATGGCTTCTTTAGGTGTCACTCTATCGGCCCACGGGGCGTTATGAAATAAATTATGCCAATTTATCTGATTTTCCACAACTGTCTTTTTTAAAATTCGTACCAATTTTTTATTAGTTGACTCTGCTACCCCATTCCCTTGCAGATAATAGTTTGTAGAATATCTTATTATGATCCCTTTATCAAGGGAGAATTATGTCAAGCATGTGGAAGAAAAATAGGCAGCATAGTAAAAAATGAGGACAGAATGCATCCCAAACCTTGTTATTAGTTGTTATTCTAAACATTGGATCACTACCTTTTCATTAGTGTGCATGAGAGGGATATCCTATGTCCACCTTGTGAAATAATATGTTGCAGTCAAGATATACTTATGTTGTTTCGAAGAATTGGGAGTAATTTCTCCTATGACATATATTCCCCATTGCTCAAAAGGTCTGGATATGGTCACCAGTTGGAGTGGAATGGCTGGTCTCTTTTCCCTATCAGTGCTCATTTGACAAGATTTACATTTCCTGGCATATGCATGAGCGTCCCTAAACAAAGTGGGCCAATAATAACTATTCCTTAGTATTTTATGAGTCGTGGTTTCTCCTGCAAAATGCCCACCTTTTGGGCCCTCATGGAGTTCTCTCAGCACCTTTCCTGCATTGTCCTATTCAAGACATCTAAGAATGACTCCATCGTAATTTACGTGGAAAAGAACAAAATTTATGAGGTGATATTGAGCGGATTTTAACTTGAGGGCTCTCCTTTCTCTAGGGTTTAAGTTTTCCAGACAAGTCCCATGATGCAGGAGATAAAACAAGTTTCCATACCAGGATTCTTACCTCGAAGGTATGTATAGGGATTCATCGCACCATAATGATAGCTCATTTTCCCAACCGGGGTCTTCTGTGTTAATCAGATCTTGGGCCTCAGCAGCCAGTTTACACAATCCTTGTCCTTTGACCATTTTGGCAGGGTTTATGTCTAGATCAAATTCCTGAACTACTACCATCCAATTTCCCCTCCTTTCTCCCATCTCATGTTGGGTGAATAAGGATCTAACTGCAGCATGAGGGACTATGACTTTGGTATGATTTTTCAGGAAATAGGATCTGAAATGTTTGACTTCTTTATATACTACGTAAGCTTGTTTGTCTATAGCGAGGTAGTTTAGTTCAGCTCCTTGGAGGTTGGTGCTCATAAACAATATTGGTGCTTCATTGTTTTCATCATCCTTTTGGGTAAGTACTGCAGCCAAGGATGGGTCAGAAGAAAAGGTATAAAGAAAAAAATCTTTTCTAAAGTCAAGGCTTCGCAGCACTGGTGCTTGGGATATTGTAGTTTTGATGTTATTAAAATATCCTCTCCTTTCTTCATCCCATTTAAACTCTGCATCTTTGTGAATATTTTTTTGTAAAGGTTTAACAATTCCAGTGAAGTTAGGAGTAAATTTTCGCACAAAGTTGATTTTTCCAAAAAAGGATTGCATGGCCTTTTTATTGTGAGGCAAAGGGAGTTGAGCTATTTCTTTTATATGTTCAGGGTCGATGCTAATTCCTCCTTGAGATATGATGTGACCTAATAATTTTTCTTCCTCTACACCAAAGATGGTTTTCTTAGGGTTCAAAGATATTCCATATTTCCTACACCTTTCAAAAATATGAGTCAAATGATGAATGTGGTCTTCCTTGTTTTTTGAGTATACTATTACGAAATCTAAGTAGAATACCACACACTTGTTAATCAATCCCCGAAAAGCTATGTCCGTGGCCCTCTGGAAGGTTGCTCCTGCGTTAATCAACCAGAAAGGCATGTGTTTATAAGTAAAGGCTCCCCACTTGGTTCGGAAGGTAGTTTTTAATCGATCATCTTCTAAAACCAGGAACTGGTTATATCTCGAGAAATCATCTAGGAGGGAAAACATTTTCGAGTTGGATACTATCTGTAGGAGTTGTTCCATGTGTGGGATTGGGTAGTCATTTTTTTCTGATGCTCTATTAAGATTTCTGAAATCCACAAATAGGTGGATCTCCCTAGATTTTCACATGACAGACACCAAATTGGCTACCCAGGCAAAGTTTCTAATCTAAAAGATAATCTTGGCATCTAACAACTTCTTGAGCTCTTGATACATCAAAGGTTCCAGAGATGGGTGGTACTTCCTAAGTTTTTGTTGGAAGGGTTTTACTCCATATTTTAACGGGATTTTGTGTTGGATAATGTGAGTATCATAGGTTTTCAGTTCTTGGTAGGACCAAGCAAAGACACCTTGATATTATTTAAATAGTTTAAGATAAAATTTCTTGTCTTCTTTGGACACTATCTTACCCAGGTTGACATTCTTTGGGTTCTCGGGGGTTCCTAGGTTTATAGTTTCGTAAATAGGGCATGATCTCCCTATTTTTGCATTTGTTGACCCTCTAAATCTTTCCCTTAGGTCGAAAAGGTTCTCGAAATTGGAAACTCCTTTCGATATCGTGTGAAACTTTGGTTTGTTATCAGAGTGATATGTTCCCTTCTTTTGTTCACGGGGATTTGATTCTGTGAATATTTCTTGGAATATTTCATCATCAATGGCCAAATCCTTAAAATTCTCCTAGTTAGTGAGGAAATCTACAATCTATTCATCTCCTTCAAAGACCTTCCAATTAGAAATGTTGTTAGGCACCAATGGTTTGTATAATAGTTCCACTATGAACCTAGAGGTTTCATAATATTCTAAAGGAGAAAATCTTGAGGTTGCGGTGGCTAATGAATCAACAAGAGTATTTTTTATCCTGGGAACAACGGTAATGTTGAAGACCTCAAAATTATATATTATCCTGTGTACCTCTTAGTGGTAGCTTCTTAAGTGAGGTGAATTGCAATGGATAGTATTCTTCACTTGCCTAATAATAATTTTACAATCTCCAAAAACTTTCAATTCCTTAATGTTTAGTCCCTGAACTAGAGCCTCATATTCAGCAGTGTTATTAGTGCATTCAAATTCTAATCTGTAGTATAAGAAGTTTTGTTTCCCTTTCGGTTCAATGAGGATACATCCTACTCCCAACCCCTCTTGCGATTTAGAACCATCAAAGTACAGCATCCAAATTTTTGAGGAAAACTTACTAACTTCTTATGCCTAGCTATTTTCTCACTTCCATCTTCCTTATCTGCTACTCTCGATGAAGAATCCTGACAGGAGATTCTTTCTTATACAGCTGCCAGTAGGTTTACTTGAAATTTCATTTCATAGTTTTGAGTGAGAGGTACGTGAGACAAGAGAGGAGATAAATTACCGAAATCATAATCACATGAGTAGTTTCCTAACACAGGGAAGTCTGTGGATGAGGGTTCGTTTGGAGTCTCCAAATTAGTGACAATATGTTTGAGATATATTTCCATGTCAATGCTAATCATGTTTTCATGTCCCTTTAATGGAAACTAGAGGTGAGCCCAGTCAGTACTAAAGTATCCATTTAATTTCTTAGACCAGTCTCGACTAAGTAACATTCCATAAGCCTATGGGATGTCTACAACAATTATGTCAATTACTTGGACAAATTTGGGGTGTGTAGAAATTCTTTTCACGACATATTTCAGTTCCCCAATGACCTTTACCTGAGTCCTGTCCATTTGTATAATGTGTTTATCACTTTTGAGAGGAGTTGAGTTCAATTTCTTGCAAATTGGCAATGGCATGACATTTGAAGATGCCCCTAAATCAACTATGAAATTATGTAGAATTTTTTTGAAGACTTCAAACATCAAGAGGAAAGGAGGAACAAAAGGCCTTCATTTTTTGTCTAAAGAGAAAGAATTCACACTTGGCTTATTTGTTAAATCTTAGGGATATGGGACCTGGTTTTTCCTAGTGCCTGTCATAGGGGTATCTATTGATTTCAAGGCTTGTAACAAAAAATACTTTTGTTGAGGGATCCTGAACATGTCCATGACAGACACATTATCCTTCATCTTCTTCAAGTCTTATACCACATTGTAGTCTATTTTAGGAGCTTCCTGGGTATGTATGTTTGTGGGGTTTCTTTTGGGAGAAAATAGTGGTTTGGGGTGATCAGTCGTTGGTTTCCCTTTAGATAACTGAGTATCTGTGGGATTACATTGGACTAGTTGACTCCTACCTCATGTCTTTACAACTATAACTTTAGCGGGAGTTCCCTGCACTTCAGCGGCATCATTGAAAGGCATCAGGTGATTTGGATCCCATAACAACATGGTTATCTCTTCTGGGGGATATTGTTCTTCTTGATCGATGGCATTTATTGCCAAGCTACTAGGTTGTTCGGTTAGAGAGCATTCATCTAGGAATCAGTTTCCCATTAAACTCATAGCATGAAACCATTGCGGATAGTCCCTTTCTGAATGATTCTCTTGGTGGTACGTGTAGAAAGAGTCAGATGCTACAGTCCCTAAGTCGACATTCAGATTAGATGGGGGAGGTTCTATAGCTTTGAATGGTGGATTTATTTTAAAAAAGGGTTTATAAGGCCTTTGTCTTCCTTCCCCGACACTCCTTTTCATATCTACTATCTCATTGGAAAGTTTCTTGATCATCCATTGCAGGCTTTCTAGATCCCCTCCCTCTTTCTTAGGACCTTGTTTTGTTTGTTTTCCTAGGGGTATTGTTAACAAAAGTCCTCTCTTAGGTGGAGGTTGGGTTTCCTTCTTTATTAATGAGATTTGGGCTTCTTTTCACCCTTTCATTTGGAATTCAATCGTTTTAGCTTCTTCGAAATTTTTGGCTAGGATATGTTTGGCAACCCTTTTTATAAACATGGAAATAGAGGCTAGGAGAGTATTAGCATAAACTTCAATCTGCAACTCCTGGGTAGGTTTAGCCTCGGTTTGGAATTTGTTCAAGATGGTGGTGAACCTTTGATTGAAATCTTTCACCTTTTCTTTGGGACTCATTGTAGCGACAAATATTTCATCCATTAAATATCATGTGGTAGTTTCTTCAATAAATTTGTCTAACAAATCCTTTTGAAACTTTGTCTAGCTAGTTATAGAACCAACCAGCAGATTGAAATACCAAGTCGAGGATGAATTTTCAAAGGTGTAAGGAAAAATTCTTCACACTACATATTCGTGTTGCACATTCATCAACCTTGTAGCCAATATAAACTTCTTAATATGATCCTCGGGTAATCCGAATATTTCAGGGTCAAATTTAGGAAATATTGTTTTTGGATGTATGGGTAAGTTATGCATTCGTCCTGGAATTTCCAAAGCATATCTTGCCAAACATGGTTGGTTATATTGAGGTTGATCTCCCCTTTCTCCATTTTTATCATTATTATCATCCATGTCTTCTAATTTGGAACCTGAGCGATCTGATTTAGACCCTTCCTCTTCAGATTCAAAATCACCTGGTTCAGAGTAATTACTAGTTGGTGTTTCGGGTATCAGATTAAGGGGTTGTTTGATCTCTGTGAGGGAAACATATATTAGGTCCTCTACCGTGTGAACAAATACCCAATCCGGTGTGTCGAAAATTGGTCTCCTTTTTTTTTTCTTAGAGGAAGTAAAGGAGCTAAAGGTAACGCTCTGTCTATCGAGCATAATCCCTAGTGATTCTTTTGAACTTATTTAACTCGTCGTGAGGAAGGGCGTAAGGTATTTCAAGATACAGGTGTCCTTCCTCTTCATGTTGAGGTGAGTTACTCGTATCGGGAGTACTCTCTGTATGTGGGTTGTCTTGTGAGTGACTAGCCATGCATGTGGGTTGTTTTGAATCTATAGGCTATGCGGAATATATTATCAGAAATATTATTAGTCGTTCATTCATTCAGGCCCTCCTTCTAGCGCCAATTTTGTTGAGGGCGTCTAAGATCCTTTAGCTCAACAGTAGGAACCAAACCTACTTAAGAGGCTTGATTAGACTCGTAAGTGTTTTGATGAGTGGAATGGTTCTCCAGATCTTTAATCCAACCATTTTATCGATGGGCTTTACTAGTGACTAACATGTGTGTCTTTCTATGAGACTTTCTCCTTCAGGTTAAATGGTTCTATTTTTATTCTTTTATACTCTTAAATGATTCTGGTAAGATAAAGATGATGGTATAAACCATCGGCAAAGGGAAATTACTGTATACTGAAGAATACTGAACTTAGGATAACCTTTATACCTCAGCATGCAAACAATGATAATTAGACCTATTCCAATCTTCGCAATAATACTTTTAACTTGTGGACATTCAACATTGACTGAGATAACAATTATAGAAAGGAAACACATACTTAATAAAGATGAGTGTAAGAAAAATAGTTCTCTTAGCTCTACTATCAATCACATATTAACACGTCAATTTATTTTCATCATTTAGAACAAAAGAATTGTTATAGTATTGAAAGATAACTTAAAAAAAAATACAACAATTCTTACTCAATACAACAACACTTATCGAATTCGAAGACAGAAACAATCCCTCCTCGGTCCAATCACATTCACGCTTTAGATGAAAAACTTGTCTTTGGTTCTAAAAAGAACTTCTAAATTAAAAAAAGTTGCGCGGAAATAATTCTTTTACAATTCTCCAAAAAGTGTCTTTTCCAAAAACCATCGACCATTAGTTCAAGGTCGATGCCTTTATTTATAACAAAAATTAACTAGTTTAAAAATAGCTACTACAATGGTATTAAACTGGGAAAATGCCACGTGGCAGATTTCATCTATTTTTTCTCTATTGCTTCTCAAATGGTTCTACTAGAGTGGATTGTTCTTCTCATACTCTGACCACTTGATGAAGAGATATTCGCATGTGTTTTCATATGGAAACCTGTGCTGACCCATCGGAGCGGAGAAGACCTATTTTATCCGTACTGCCTGTTCCTTGTACTTGATTATCTTGACACTTAAGTGTTGTAGGGCTGTGAGAGATTTGATCGGGTGTTCCATGAACTTCTTTACTTGACATGAGGCCATGCTTGAAATTCACAAAATCTCTTCTTCCCATGTCCAGTCTTTCTCTATGTATCGCTTGACTATGTCATGCAAATCGGTGAAATATTCCAGTGGGACAAACTCTGGCAGGTCAATGCAATTCATCCCCTAGTTGACTTTCTCCCAGCGTTTCTCACATTCTTTCCATCTTTATTGTATTTTCTTCTAAGGTTCTTGGACCATACTTACCCAGTATTTAGTTCCTTGCCTGAATCGGGAGATGTTGCTATCCATCAGCATTCGGATGCCATGCTCCTCTTTGTCTCGGCATTCCTACACTTCGCTTATGTAGTCGATCCACTCCAAGGCCTGATGTGCCTTATCATACCATCTTTGTACATATTTACAGGTTTCCAACCTCATGAGAGTATCTTCTTGAAAATCGGCAATGCAGGCGCTGAAGAGATCCCTTTCGCTTGTGAATTACACATACGTTTCTAGGAACTCACTCTTTAGGAGTACTACCACCTGTTTTGAATTCTGGTAATACTCTGCTTGATGGTGCAAATGGTCTATCTCTTTCTTCATGGTGGCTATCTCCCTTTCATATCTTATTGCCTTGTCCAAAGTGGCATCGATGATAGCCATACCTGCTCCAATTAGCTCAGTTATCTTGGAATTTTTTGTGTCGAGCAGTGTCTCCTTTGTGGTGACGAGAAGTGTTCTATCGAGCATGAGCCTCCTTTTATTATTTTTTCTTCTCATTGCAGATTTTATATTTCTATCATAATAAATCCCCTGTACATTGATGATTTTTTCCACTAGTTCAAGAATTTGTTGATCTCCCCAGGTTAGAGTATTTCCTAGGCTCCCTATCATGTAGAAATGTCCTATGACCGGTTCTTTTGATTCCTTAGCTAGGGAGGTATTTGTATGCTCTGGTGAGTTAGCCTCATGTTGGTCCTCATCGGTTGGTGGAGTCTTTTTCCTAGTTGCGGAGACATGAAAAGGATCATATTTAGTTTGGGGGTCGGTCGTTGCACTGTCGATTTATGGTTGTTGTGTTTCCTCTTCCTGTTCACCAGCACCCCGGTCATTTTCAAGGCTATCCTTATGAAGATTGGTTCCCACTTGGTCGAAAAATTCAGTGTCCAGAGTGATTCCAACCTCATGGTCTCCCTTAAGGGGATTTGGGATCACAGCATCGAAAGCTGGAGAAGTTGTTTCCCCTGGTTCTTCTTCTTCTGTGATTGGCACTGGTGTCATGTGGGAGACTTATGAACTTTCATCATCATCATATATGGTAATTAAGTCTATGAGGACATTGGGCACACCCGCCCCACTTGATTCTCGTGTTACCCTCCGTTGAGTTGTAGTGATCCCTAGCGATCCTTCTTGTGGGAAAACAAAGCTGGGGTTTTCTTGATTGGAAATTTCCTCTCAGGGAGTTGTCTCTGAGTCATTTAGTTCTTCTTTGTGATTCCTTCTGTTGGTTGGTGTAATCCTTAAGGGTTCAAACAAAGGGTTAAGTGGGGGATCTTCTCCTGCCCTTTGAATGGCTCTTTGGGATTCTTCTAGTAACATCATCCCCCTCCTTCGTGCCTTTGTTGCTTCTACTGTTCTTCTTTCATCTCTTACTTTGAGAGCCTCTTGAGATGTCTGCTCTATTGTCTCAACTTGCTCACCCAGGGACATCGCCTTGAACTTAGTCATATTTGGGTTGGCCCTTATTTAAAGTACTTCATCTTAGTCCTAAGCACCTTCAATGAATATTTTGTCTTCAAAATTATCATGAGCATACATCCAATAGGAGGATACCTACATCATGTGTTGGGGAACTAAACCCTTGGTATCATGCTTTTGAAATTGGCATGTATGAAACTAGTACTCGAGCTAATTAGCCTCTCCTGCTTCGCATGCGCAGTGTCTCTGACCATGTAAAATCCTATGTGAAAACCATAGGGAATGAAATCTCTCTTCTTGTATTTGACCAGGGAGGCATTATAGCCTTGCAATATGGTCTGGTAGTAGATATCTCCCAAAATGAGGCGATCCAGGACATGAACAGGGAGAAGGTGGGGTGTGTCGGTAGCTCTGAATACTCTAATATAAGTGCTAGTTTCTTCTAAGTACCAGTTTTCAACCTTTGTTATCGTCTTCTTTGCCTCCACCGAAAGTCGAGGGCACTCTTTTATAAAGATGATGAAGTAAACCCTAGCTAGGAACTCATTGCATATTAAATCATATGATATCTTGTACCTATTTTCCCACAATGTGCTAAAATAGACATGTACAGGCAATTCAGAAATATGCCAGCTCAAATTCATACCTACAAAAATGTCCCTTGCACAAATTACATCCAGTAAGTAGGATGCCATATAGAAGGTCGGAACCTCTCCTTCCTTTGGTGTCTGAGCCTGTGAAAGATTTGTGCTGAGTTGCTTGGACAGAATGGCTCCCCAATTGAAGCTACTCCCCAAAATTGCCACAGTGTATGCTAAGGGCATCCATGCCTCTGAAAAATTGGAGCAATCCTTTTCTCCATATAACCGACAAATTAACGTTATCATATACATGAATGGATCTCAAAGATTTACAGCCAATGCTCCTATTTGTGAATTTCTTATCTTCTTTCCACCACGAGGCTAGAAATCGGTTGGTATCATGAACCTCGTATAACTTGACCATAGAATCTGTGTTTAGCCTTTCCTCCAAGTCTCTAAGTTTGTAGTACTTTTGCACCTCCATCAGAAGGAAAACACCAACACACTAGCCTTGTTCATTGTTGATGGTGCACTTCTCCACATCAGAATGGTCAATTATCCACCCCAAGGTATCGATGCAGGGAGGAACTAGGGTCCGGCTAGCCACCCTATGTAGATTTTACCTCTGAATGTTTGGAAGCACCTCATCATCCAATATTCAGACATATGGATTGCTATGAGGCATGAACTCGGGGTAGTCCTCCTAACTAATTTTTTTGTACAGGTCACCCCAATGCGGGAGCACCACTTTAGATCATGTGGTCGCTTATGTGTCATTGAACTTTGAAGGCTGGATAAACTGCTTCTTGATGGACGTGCAGATAATGGATTATGTCTTTGAGGATAAATCCAACTCTCTTGCATCACTCGGCGTAGATCCTTCCTCGACCTCTCATTCCTTTAGTTTGGGCATCCTTGGTGAGCGCCTAGTTGTCGGTCTTCTCGGAGGCATTTTCTGAAAATAGACAGAGTGAGATACCAACCTCTAAAGTATTATAGACGCAATTGAAAATGTATAAATGATAAAGACAATGCATACCTCTTCCTTGCACAAGATTAACCTGGTTTACAATTAAAGATCAGCTATAATCTCTTCGACGTGTTCTCTCGCTCCTTCGACTGCTCCGGGGAATAAAATATTTGTGCACATAATGGTGCGTTTGAATATGTCTTTGTAATTTAAATGGAGTGTTGGTGTATATATATTCTTAGTATATTTCACTCATTTATATGGCAATCCGGGATTCGTAATCAAAAGAGTTGTTACACTATATGTGCCGAAAATAGGTAACTTATCTATGTTTGTTGTATCTAAATCAATCAGGAAATAATTAATAACATAACACTTTGTTTTAGAATATCCAAATGCTTCACACAACTTCAAACTCAGAAGATACAACTTATGAAAAAACTCTCAAACAACCACTTAATTGAAAAGGTTCTTTCTTAGATGACAAGTCTGTTCATTATAGGCTCATGAAATGAAGAGATGAACTCTGATGTTTTCCCTTGTAGCAATTAAAACAGTAATCGACAATCCACTTTATTCACTCGTAAAAGGAAATCAACCATAGATCTATTAATTCCAATAAAACCTTCTTTAATACAGGAAACAATCAATAGAATTGAGAGACTTCATTATATGGTGCTTGAAGATGAGAGATGAAGTCTTATGGTTCTTGTACTTATTGAGAATAACACAGTCATAAATTCAAAACAATAGCATTTTCTTACTTAACAATCCCACACATATATCAAACTCTTATCAATTAAATATAAATCTGCAGAAATAGAAATGAAATTATCTACTATGTTCAATGTGTAACCATTTACTCACATTGATTCAAGATCAAATAAATATGTATTGTACTTAAATTGCATTTAAAATCATTTACAACACACAACTATCAAGTGTTCACACTCACACAATTGACTTACAATACACACAAAGACATGTACAAGGAGGTTTACCTTGGTTGGGGCGGTGGGCCCTTGTCGAACCAACAAGGTACCTCTAAAGAAATTGCAGACTAAAACGCTTTATTCATGCTCATGAGTTGCACAAAATATCATTTGTATTACTTCAATTGATCAATTGAATAAGCAGTTCAATATTCTGTTCAACATGACAATATGTATCATTCTCTACTTTCTACTTACTCCCTATCATCTACATAGCATCCCTTTTAAAGAAGGTGAGCCGTTATTACCAAGATCTGAAGATAATTATCAAATGGTTTCAAAATATTACAATTGGTAATCCATATAGTATCTCTAGGGATGGAATTCATCCTCATGACATGAAGTGCATGAGTGATGAAGTCTATCGTGATCTCCAAAAATACCTCAAGATACTTCTA
>ML793691.1:151424-162301 GCA_009831015.1 Picea engelmannii
AATTATCAAATGGTTTCAAAATATTACAATTGGTAATCCATATAGTATCTCTAGGGATGGAATTCATCCTCATGACATGAAGTGCATGAGTGATGAAGTCTATCGTGATCTCCAAAAATACCTCAAGATACTTCTATCCAACTAACTTCTTGGAATCACCAACATCATACTCGTTCAACATGTAAATCCTATAGATAGGGGTTTAGTACCGGATGGACATAGTCATGACTATGGGTACCAGACCAACGCAAAGGCAATACAAGAATAGGCACGAGGTTGGTGGTACCAGATGAGTGTAGAGTACCAGATGAAACGTTGTGGTGGTACCGGAATAGGCGTTGATTGGTGGTACCAGATGAAACAATGTGTTGGTACTAGAATAGGCATTGAACGGGTAGTACCGAAAGAAACATTGTGTTGGTACCGGAATAGGTGTTAAACTAGTAGTACTGAATGAGTGCAGAGTACCAGATTAGGAGGAACCTCGGTACTGGATCAGGCAAGGTACCAGATCCAGTGGAGTATCGGATCCAGTGGAGTACCCGATCATGCTATTGTTGCAGTACCGGATCAGTGGAGTATCGGATCCAGCGGAGTACCCGATCATGCTATTGTTGCAGTACCGGATCAGTGGAGTATGAGATGAAGTTTCTTAATTAAGAGTAAAAGTAATTAGGAGCATAAATAATCAACCATTTAATCCAATTTAATTCAGAAAATCAAACAAATCATGCTTTAACATAGGTTACCTCTCTATGCACATGGACAAGGTCACAAAGTAGATTTGTGGAGGAAATGGTCAATCATATACACATATCATAGGTAAAATAAACTCAGATAGAGGATAATATAGGATAATAGAAGTGTCAAAATAGAGACTCAACATTTCCCCCATTCTAAAGTCATTGCATGTCCCCATGCAACAATATCAAAACTGATACTCAAAATTTTGCAAAACTGAACCATTCCCCATCATTTATCTGGCTGTAGGATGTTGAGACCAGAAGCTCCGCTCCTAAATTCCTTCTTAATCACCCTGGTGTATTGGATCAAACGTAAAACTTTGTTGAGTTTAGAAGAGAGCTCTTCTTGTTCATCCTGTAATCTTAGGTTATATTCTTTCAATTGTGCATTCTCTGCCTTAATGTGCCTATCCAATACTTGGTACTCTATAACTTCTTGTTTTAGCTTCTCATTCTGTTTTGTCAGCTTCCCAATCTTAACTATCAATTGTTGTTTGCTCAGAGAATTGTCAGGATCAGATGTGGTTGTTTGTTCAATCACCTCCTCTCGGGCTTCCTTCTGCTTTCTTATACCTCTCAATTTTTTTGTCACCAACCCCTCAGTCTCACTAATTATATCTCCATAGCTACTTTCTTTCTCTGGAGAAGTCGGACTATCAATAGGCTCTTTTGAAAGAGAAGTCATATGTGGAATTGTTATTTGTTTGGCCATGCTCCATGTGGTTCTTCATAGAGGAAGTGAGACTTCCTCAGATTTGATGACAGGGGTGGAAGTCTCTTCAAACATATTCCTCTTCTTCATATTAATAGTATTTATAGTCCTGGAAACTTGTTTCTCTTGTGTTGATTTGATTTTCACCTTGGGGGACTGAAGTGTGGGTTCTGGAGTTTGTCCTTGCTAAACATTTTCTATTTCCACTCTGGAGGACTTAGGTGTAGGCTCTGAGATTTGTTTCTTTTGAGCCTTCCTCTTTTTAAGCTTCCCCTTACTTCCAATTTTCATCTTAGCAGTTTCCTCCAACTCGCCAACCGATTCTTGAGGAAACACAATAGCTACTTCAGGGGTCTTTTCCAACTCCTTAATTGATTCTTGAGGGAACTCAATAGTTTCCTCGAGGACATCATGTGAAACTTCCTGTTGACTTGTTTTGTTCCTCTTTTTCCTCTCACTTTGTGGCAGTTTATCTTTAGGACTCGAGGCTGGACTAGGTTCCTTAGATTGGGCAGGCCTCTCCTTCTTAGATGTAGTGGGATCCTCTAGGATTCGTTCTGCTGGCACACCCTTCTTTTGACCCTTTTTCCTGCTCTGAATGTTTAGTTCATGGGTATTTTCCAAGTTTCTAGTTGGCTTTGGTGATAACTCAATGGTTGCTTCATGAGCACTATTTGATCGTTCACCTTTCCCAGTGTCCTTCCTTTTCTATCTTTTATTTTTTGGAATCAAGGTTGGTCTTATTTTCTGAGATTGGGAGGCTTTCTTATTTTTGGATGCATTGGGCTCCTCCTCAACAGACCTATCTTTCTTCAATTCATCAATAGGTGGGGATGAGATAGGTGTAACCGTGACTTCTTCACCCCCTAACTTCTTCCCCTTGTTTTTCTTTGTCTTTCTGTTGGACCCCTCACTATGTACCTCTGTTTCTTGCTCTTCTACAGATTTGGACATTCCCTCCTGAGAAAACTTTTGTTGAAGTAGTTGTTTCCAACTACTGGCTTGTTTTCTCAAGGAACGTACAACCAAAAGTTTCATTAGGCCATGGTGATGGAGGCTAGTTTTAGGTTTCTTGAAAGATGATTTAACTCCTCTCACCATTTTATTTAAACTCATCCAGAGAAGTGAGGAAAATCAATTTGTGGCCCTCCTTCAAAATGTGACAAAATTTTCAAATGGTATAGGAAGATTACTGCATACCTCCCTTCGCAGGTGAGAAATCTCTGCAAACTAATGAACATCGTCCAGTATTCTTCTTTGATGCAGCTTCGAGGAATTCCCTTAGTCCAATTAGGGACCTGATGTTCTGGCCTGAGAAAGTTTTGATAAAGTTTCCTGTCAACAATAACCCCCTTAAAGTATTTTTCTCCAGAAGAAGGTAGGCTTGTAGCCTCTGCCATGGTGGCCTCCAAAATCCTTAATTTCATATCTCCAAACTGAACACTTTATCCATTATATGTCTACGCAAAAGCAAGAGAGACTCCCTCGTGATATCCTTTAAATTTCTCAAAAATGGGACCCAGCCGACATGTTCAAATATCTCCCTGCAAGCTTGATATTCTGGTGTTTCGCTATATAACTGGAACACAGGATCATGCCTATCGACCAACATGATAGCTTAAAACAATTCTTAAAGTGTATGAGGAAACAGAGTAGAGGATTGAGGGTTGAGTACCGGATTAGTGCAGACCGTGATGGAGTACTGGAAGAGGATAAGTATGCAAACTATATGAAGGAACGAGATCACAGTGTAATTGTAGGTGGTGTGACAGTAAAATAGTAAATAATGCTCATCTGGATGTCAAAGCCATCCAGAGGAGTGTTTATAAGTTAAGATTCGAATTGCAACGGTCACATCGAGGGTAATGATGACAAGGTAAGACTAGTTGAATTCATGAATAACTTATAGAATCATATGAGGGTTGGCGTCAGATCATGTCCACAGGAGTGTTGGATAATGATGACAAGAGAAGTGGTCATTGTGACCGGAACTCATAAGTATGAAATCATCTGACGTCACTGGAATCATAGTTTGACATGCATAAAGATGTGGCTTAAGTCATTCGTATGGCACGATGTTGGATTATGGGATTATGACGTTTCTCCACC
This sequence comes from Picea engelmannii, assembly GCA_009831015.1. Taxonomy (NCBI): domain Eukaryota; kingdom Viridiplantae; phylum Streptophyta; class Pinopsida; order Pinales; family Pinaceae; genus Picea; species Picea engelmannii. Next base: position 154,989 of record ML793691.1, read on the forward strand.
ATATAAGCAGAAGGAAGAAAATTGATCCTATTAAGGATACAATTACTTCGTACTCTCAACATTTCAGGTGTATAGGAATGATTTTTTTTTCACAAGGAGATCTAGACAAGGACTTGTAGAATTTCATGGTAGGGAGTATGCCATAATTGAGAGTAACCACATTTTTAATACATAATTAGTCTAATTCCTTAATAAAACAAAAAAATGTTGAGTTTATATGTCCTATTACTTGAAGCATTTAAATCGAGCAGCAAAAACTTTGAATATAAGATAAGGACTACCAACACCTCATTACCAGTACTAGATCACCTTAGTACAGGATGAACATAGAGTTGTGCCCAGTACCGGAATAGCACATGCCTTCTCATTTAGTACCGGATGAGTACAGAGCTTCTCCTACAGTACCGGATGAATGTATATTTTTTCCCAGTACCCAATAAACACAGACCTTCTCCCACAGTACCAGATGAACACAGAGTTTTCCCAGTATCGAATGAGAATAGACCTTCTCCCACAGTACCGAATGAACGCAGAGTTGTGCCCAGTACTGGAATAGCACAGGCCTTCTTCTACAGTACTGGATGAACGTAGATTTTTTCCCAGTACCCAATGAACGCAGATTTTTTCCCAGTACCAGATGAGCACAGAGGCAAACACTATTTGCAGTACCAGATGAATGCAAAGATGTTATCCAATACCGGATCATCACAAAATGGTATTTCAGTACTCAAGTGGAATTGGACAAGGTACCTATTAGTAGTGTTCTGTAGACTGGAACTTTGTAAGCTTCCTTTTGTATAAATTGTTGGTGTTTTCTGATGCTATGGAAGAGGACATGTAATTCGATTCTACTAAAAGACCATGTAGGTGAAACAAATACCAACACTTGATACAGGTACTCTGAATTTGCAGTGGGAGTGTCAGAAAATAAGGCAAAAGAATTCAATGACTGGGCTCCAAAAAGGTACTCTTTAGTTGGATGACCACATGTTGAGATTCAGAATCCTCCTCTTTTGGAACCAAGTTGATCACTGCTCCTATTGCCACTTCCTTTTTATTATAATAATAATAATAATAACTACTACTTTTCTGTGGATTTTTCTCGAGCCCAGATTAGTTAATGCTCGTCGGTGTTTTCCATTTTAAGGAGTCTGAAAAACTTAAAGAAAAATCCATCTATTGTCCCGTGGATTTTTCTCGAGCCTGGGCCAGTTCCTACTCGCCGGTATTTTCAATTTTTAGGAGTCTGAAAAACTTGAAGAAAACTCCATCTACTGTCCCGTGGATTTTTCTTGAGCTCAGACCAGTTCCTGCTCACTAGTATTTTCAATTTTTAGGAGTTTGAAAAACTTAAAGAAAACTCCAAATGATCTACCAGGGATAGATAAATGGGTAGACCTACACCCGTCAGATGTCCTCCTTATTCATTTATCTACATGAGAACACAATCAACGTTTTGTTTTTGTTAGTAACACCAAAATTTCTATCTAATGACACACCTATTTACAAATATGTACAAAGCCAAATTAATTCACACAATCAAACTTATTGTGGTGGATCAGCAGGAGGAGAAACCCCCTTGCTTACCAGTTGCATTTCGGAATTCTGAAGAACATGTCTGACAAAATCCTCTTTCAATAGAGGCTTATGATAAACCTTCAATCAATGTCCATTCACAACAAAGGGAGTCTGATTCTCATCAATATTATTTATCTTAACTGAACCATTGTCATAAACTATATCAACTTCATAGGGTCCCAACCATCTAGTAGAGAATTTACCTTTAAAATTCTTGAACCTACTATCATACAGGATAGCCCAATCACCTGATCGAAAAGACTTCTTCTTGATGTATTTGTCATGCCATTTAGTCCTTTGTTCTTGTATAAGGGTGGTACTTTGAAGAGAATCTTGTCTGATCTCATCAAGCTCATTCAACTGTAATAGCCTCTATTTTTTATCCTCATCCAGATCCATCCCTAGTTGTATGGCAGTCCTGAAGGTTTTTACTTGAAATTCTATGGGAAGCAGCACCTACTTCCCATATACCAACTCATAAGGTGTATGGCCTGTTGTGTTTCTCCAAGTTGTCCTATAGGCCCGTAAGGCCTCGGGAAACCTATCAACCTAGTATTTTTATGCAGCTAAACAGTCTTGGTAAGAATAGCCTCTATCACCTTGTTAGTTGATTCTACCTGCCCGTTTACTTGAGGGTGACAAGGTGAATATTTTCTATGTTTGATTCTATATTTTTCAGTAAGAGCTTTGACCAAATTGGAGGTGAATTGGGTTCCTTGTTTAGTTACTATTTCTTGAGATACACCGAAGCGAGTAAATATTTAATCAAAGAGAAAGTCTACAACAGATTGTTCATTAGCGAAATATAAAGCTTTAGCTTCCACCCATTTAGTTATATAATCTATGCAGACCAAGATGTACTTATTCCTTTGAGACATAGGGTTAATGGGTCCTACAAAATCCAAAGCCCATTTTTCAAAAGGTTCAATTACTACCTAAGCTTGGAGGGGCATCTCATCAACTGCAGTAGGTTTTCCCATCCTTTGAAAATCATCACAGTTGGCCACATACTTCTTTTCATCCTTGAAAATAGTTGGCCAATAGTAGTCGTACTATAAAATATTGTATGTTGTCCTTTTATCAACAAAATAGCCTCTACATGGACCATCATGACAGGATTTGAATATATCATGCATCTTATCCTCCCGGACACACCTTCTGATCACCAAACCTGGCCTAGCTCGGTATAAACAATCATCATGCCACATGTAATTGACACTTAGTTGGATAATTCTTTGTTTTTCTCAGGAGGATAGATTCTGAGGTAGCTTTCTTGTTACAAGATAGTTGGCTACATCTGCATACTAAGGAATGTAATTAGAGATAGAAAATAGATTCTCATATGGAAAATCGTCATCTACTAGAGTATTATCACCTGTATGAATGATTCTAGACAAGAAATGAGCAACTAAATTATCTTTTCTAGGCCTATCAATAATGGTGATATTGAATTCTTGCAGTAGTAACAACCATCTAGTCACTCTAGCATTTGTAACAGGTTTTTTCATCAAAAATATGATGGTTGAATGATCGGTATGTACAAAAAATTCATACCCTGTTATGTAGTGTCTGAACTTGTTAATGGCATGTACTACTGTCAAGAATTATTTTTCAGTGACAGTGTAATTTACTTCAATAGGCAAAATATTTTTGTTGACAAAGTATATAGCATATGGAATCTGGACTTCCCTCTGCCCTAAAACAACCCCCAAAGCTGTATCTGAGGCATCCATGCAGATATGAAAAGGAAGAGACTAGTTTGGTCCTCTCAAAACAGGGGCACTTGAAAGCTTTGTTTTTAAAATTTCAAAGGAGATTTGACATTGTTCATTCCAACAAAATTCATCCTCTTTTGATAACAGTTCGAACAGTGGGGTGGATAGATTTGTAAAATTTTGAATAAACCTCCTATAGTAACCATCATGCCCTAAAAAGCTTCTGACTTATTTCTATGAGCTAGGGATTTTGATTTGGGAAATGATGTCAATCTTGGCAGGGTCTACCCTTATTCCAGTACTGGATATGTGGTGACCTAAAACAATTCCTTTAGTGAGCATCATTCTAGATTTTTCATGACTGAGGGAAAGGTTGGTTTCTTTACACCTAAACAATACTTTCTCCAAAATGTCCAATGCCTACTGGAAATCATCCCCATATACTGTGAAGTCATCCATGTAAACTTCTACACAGTCATGGGTCAAATCAGATAAAATGGCCAAGATATCCCTTTGAAAGGTAGCATGGGCATTACACAGACCAAAAGGAAGAACCCTGTAGGAATAGGTACCCCATGGGCAAGTAAATTTGGTTTTGTCGTGATCTTCTGGTGAAATTTGGATCTAGATGTAACCACTAAACCCATCCAAGAAAGAAAAATACCTCTTCCCAGACAAAGTGTCCAAGACCTGGTCTATGAAAGGCAAAGAAAAGTAATCTTTGTAGGTAGCCTTTTTCAATTCTCGAAAGTCCACACAAATCCTCCATTTACCATTTTTCTTAGGAACAATAACTAATGGGGATACCCACTTGCTATCCGATATAGGGTAAATGAAATTGGCATGCAGGAGTCTCTAGAGTTCTTCTTTCACTATGTCTTTTAAGGTTGGATTCATTCTTCTTTGAGGTTGCCTAACAGGTCTAATTTTGTCATTAGTGTAAATATGATGCATACAAGTGTCTAGGTGGATCCCTTTCATGTCGGAGTAATCCCATGCAAAAGAACCAGATTTCCCTTGAATCATTTGAATCAATTTTTGTTGTTGATCTGTTTCTAAACTAGCATTGATGTACAAGGATTTTCTAGGGTTGATTTCAATAGCCTGGACAATTGATTATTTCCCTTCATCTACTTGTGAAACGATGTCTATTATAGAGGTGGAGGGGTGCCAAAATTCCTGGAATTCAGAGCTGAAGATATGTGTGTATTCAAGAAAAGATTGAGGGTATTCAATGCATTTTGTATCAGCCAAAAATAGGCTTAAGATTTATTCTTCAGTTTGTTCTTGAACTCCTTTTACTTGTTCAAGTGTCAACAAGGGTTGACTACAGTCCTCCTCCCCATGGATTCTCCAACCAAAGAGGAACTTTAGTGATTGGTTGGGCAGGAGGAAAGAGGATAAGTTTCTGACTTTGGGTGCCATTGCAAACTGTCATCTCTCCAGACCAACAACTAATAAATGCATCAGCAGTGGCCAACCAAGGTCGGCCAAGCACTACTAGATGTCCTTGTTTGGACAATTTGGGGTGAATCACTAACAAGTCCACAGGGTACTCCCAAGAGGAAAAGGTAATTGTTATATCATCTAGACTTCTTATTGGGCTGATGACTGATTTGTCTGCTAATTCCAGAAAAGACGGTGTTGGTCTTAGGTGATTTAGTTGTAGTGTTTTCATGGTGTCAACTTCCATAACATTTATTGTTTCTCCTATATCAATAACTATGTTTGGTAAAGAAACACCATTAATATCTATGGTTACCACTGCATTTCTTGGATCATTATATTTGGATGTCATTTCTGATATAAATTCTGATAATTGTCCAACCACATGTATAACGAAAGGCTCCTTCCTCTTCCTCCCCGGATTTTTAATGAAAAGATCCCTTACAATCTTATCATAAATAGGTATATCTTTGATGGCCTGAAGCAGGGGAATATTTACACATATGTTTCTAAGTTCAGTCTCTAGATTATGTCCTAGAGGTACCTCATATTTCTTCACAAGTAACCTTTCTGGATAAGGAGGAGGATTAGTTGTCTGAGGCATTTCTGTTGGGTAAGAAATTTATGTTGGGTAAGAAGTGTGAGGAGGAATTTCCTGTTGTGCAGGGGTATTTATTTCTTCATCTAATTGGTTAGACATTTGTTCTTCTTCTTGAACTGCTTGATTATCTATTTGTTCTCCTTATTGAACTGCTTGATTATCTACTTGTTCTTATTCTTGAATAACCATAGTAGAATTTGGTTTATTCAGAACCTTCCATGATCTTAATTCAATTCCATTAAATGAAGCAAGAGTTATCACATAAGTGGGGAAGGTTTGTACTTCAATATTTTTTGCAAGCTTTGTAGGTCTATTATTTGGATTAGGAATGGGTTGTGCAAGAATAGGGGTAGGCCGAGGAGGGTTTGGGATAGGTGCAACTTGCATTTGTTGTTGAAAATTCAGGTTCATAGGCAATGGATTTTTTTGTTGCAGCTTTGGAGGTGGAGGAAGAGAAGGGGGAATTAAATCTCGGTAGAAACTGAGAAATATTGAAAGGGTATTGTGGGTAGGTGGGAAAGATTCTTGGTTGAAAGGTAACATTCCCATATGCAGGCCCTCTCCATCCTTGTTGCCAAGGCTGGATTTGTGGTTGTTGAGGTGACCATTGAGGATAAGACATTGGAGGTACCCATTGTTGTTGTGAATATTGCGTGGTAGGGTCTACAAACATATTGGGATTTTGTTGTCTCCATGCCCTCTTGGGGGGATATGATGTTTCCTGAGGTTCTCCCCCTCCCTTGGAAATGGCTTTTAGTCCAAGTAAAGAGGGGCACTCATTGGTAGGGTGACATTTTGTACAGAGGCCACAGATTTCGATAACATTAATGGGACATTCTTTTTCAGGATGCCTTTTCCTACACCGAGGACAAAAAATTGCCAAAGTAGCATTTTATTCTTCTTGTTTTATTTGAATTTTAATGGTATCAAGTTGGGAGCTGATGGTGTTTAGGATGTCTGTTTTGAATTTTTCTAGTAGATTCCCTAATTCTATCCTAGTAACACCTCATGGTGTGGGTTTAGTAATTCTGTTTATAGGATCCCTTACACTTTTTCCTATTTTGGCTTGACTGCGGGAGTATCTTTTACAATACTCTGCAATGTCTGCAAATGGATTTTGGTGCACATATCTAGAACTCATGAGGTTTAGTACTTCAATGTAGTCATCCCTCACACCTTTTATGAAGATAGTCCTAACTATGGTTGTGTCTAAAGAAAATTTCTTTGTCTTTTGGTAGTTGTATAGGAACCTTTCTAGGTAATCTTCCAAACTTTCTTCCTCAGATTGTTGCATTTTAAATATGTCATTCCTAGCATCCCTAGGTCTACAGTAATCTTGATATTTCTGGAGGAAAGTCTCCTTCATACCATCCCAAGATAAGATAGTGTGTTCTCCTAGGCTCATAAACCACCTTAATGTTGAGTCTTTTAGTGTGGCTAGAAAGAGTTTTAGTTTTTGTTAATTATCAATGTAATTATAACTCCTACATAGTATATCAAATTCAAACAAAAATGAATCGGGATATTTTGTTGACATACCATGGAAGTGAGGCAGTGAGGACAATGGAATATTCTTCATAGAAACATCTATGGCGATGTCTAATATTGGGAATCTGAATGTCTTTGTTTCGTTGTTTGCATTTCCTTCTTCATTTTCCATGTCTCCAAATAACACTTTGTAGGGTGCTGGTGATGTCTCCCAACTAAGTGATGGTTCAACCACTGGGTTGTTTGGTATATATAATTGTTCCAATACCTTGTGTGTTTCCCCAATGGCAGATGCAACTTCCTCTATCACTACCTCTATCTCTTTTCCATCTCCTCCTTTTGATGGGGTCGTCAATGCTTCCCCTCTTGCTTGTTGTATTGTGCTTTCAATCTAAACAGTGGATTTGGATTTAGTGTCTTTGGTTGTTGCTTCAATTGATGCCTTTGAACTTTCTCCTCTGAGAATTGTTCCTGCACAAATTTTA
>ML793691.1:162360-186051 GCA_009831015.1 Picea engelmannii
TGTTTGTTTTTCTAATTTTTCTGAAATTTTGGAAGCAATAAATCTACCTTTATTATCCCTATACCTACTCATAAAAAGAAGAAATTCTAATAATAAGGAAATACAAACTTTTAACTACAAAAGGTAGGAGGACAACCTGACGTTGGAGCAACCCCACTAAAGTGGATGCGCAGGTTCTTACCTCTCATCTTACTGTCTTCTCTCTGCCCTCAAATTGTCCTTAAATCCAATCCAAACTCATCAAACCAATCAAACTCAAAATGATACCTTTTACCGTTTACAACTCCCTAGCAACAGTGCCAAAATGTTGGTGTATATATATGCTTAGTATATTGCACTCATTTATATGTCAATCCAGGATTTGTAATCAAAAGATTTGTTACATTATATGTGCCGAAAACAGGTAACTTATCTATGTCTGTTATATCTAACTCAATCAAGAAATAATTAATAACATAACACTCTATTTTAGAATATCTTAATGCTTCACACAACTTCAAACTCAGAAGATAAAATTTATGACAAAAATCTCAAACAAGCACTCAATTGAAAAGGTTCTTGCTTAGATGACAAGTCTGTTCATTACAGGCTCATGAAATGAAGAGATGAACTCGGATCTTTTCCCCTGTAGAAATTAAAACAATAATCAACAATCCACTTTATTCACTCTTAGAAGGAAATCAGCCATAGCTCTATTAATTCCAATCAAACCTTCTTTAATATAGGAAACAGTCAATAGAATTGAAAGACTTCATTATATGGTGCCTAAAGATGAGAGATGAAGTCTTATGGTTATGGTTCCTGTACTTATTGAGAATAGCACAGTCATAAATTCAAAATAATAGCATTTTCTTACTTAACAATCCCACACATCTATCAAACTCTTATCAATTAAATATAAATCTGCAGAAATAGAAATTAAATTATCTACTATATTCAATGTGTAACCATTTACTTACACTGATTCAAGATCAAATAAATATGTACTATACTTAAAATGCATTTAAAATTATTTACAACACACAATTATCAAGTGTTCACACTCACACAATTGACTTACAACACACACAAATACATGTACAAGGAGGTTTACCTTGGTTGGGGTGGTGGGCCCTTTCCGAACCAACAAGGTACCTCTAAACAAATTGCAGACTAAAATGCTTTATCCATGCTCATGAGTTGCACAAAATATCATTTGTATTACTTCAATTGATCGATTGAATCAGCAATTCAATATTCTATTCAGCATGACAATATGTATCATTCTCTTCTTGCCAGTTACTCCCTATCATCTACACAACATCCCTTTTAAAGAAGGTGAGTCGTTATTACCAAGATATAAAGATAACTATCAAATGGTTTCAAAATATTACAATTGGTAATCCATATCGTATCTCTAGGGATGGACTTCATCCTCATGACATGAAGTGCATGAGTGATGAAGTCTATCGTGATCTCCAAAACCACCTCAAGATACTTCTATCCAACTGACTTCTTGGAATCACCACCAGCATACTCGTTCATCATGTAAATCATGTAGACAGGGCTTTAGTACAGGATGGACACAGTCATGACTATGGGTACCGGAATAGCGCAAAGGCAGTACCGAAATAGGCGCGAGGCTAGTGGTATTAGATGAGTGTAGAGTACCAGATGAAACATTGTGCCGGTATCAGAATAGTCGGTGATTGGTGGTACTGGATGAAATGTTGTGTTGGTATCAGAATAGGCATTGAACGGGTAGTATCAAAAGAAGCGTTGTGCCGATACCGGAATAGGCGTTGAACTGGTAGTATCGGATGAGTGTAAAGTACCGATTTAGGAGGACCCTTGGTACTGGATCAGGTAGGGTACTAGATTAGGTATGGTACCGGATCAGGAAGGGTACCATATCCAGCGGAGTATCAGATCAGTGGAGTATCAGATCCAGCAGAGTATCGGATCATGCTATTGTTGCAGTACCAGATCAGTGGAGTACCGGATGAAGCTTCTTAATTAAGAATCAAAGTAATTAGGAGCATAAATAATCAACCATTTAATCCAATTTAATTAAGAAAATCAAGCAAACCATGCATTAGCATAGGTTATCTCTCTATGCACATGGACAAGGTCACAAAGTAGGTTTTTGGAGGAAATGGTCAATCATATACACATATCATAGGTAAAATAAACTCATATAGAGGATAGAAGTGTCAAAATAGAGACTCAACATGGATAGCATACTTACCTTGTCGCATCAGTTCTTAAATTCAAGGGTGTAAATGGGCCCTACACAATCCATTACTAAATCTGAAACACGCTCGGGATTAAATGCAATGCAAACTAGCGGCGCAGGAGCAGGTTACTTCATAGTTCATCAGCGGATTCAAACTTCTATTGTTTGGTCAGCGCGTGGGATAGTAATGTGGGCTGAGTGAAACATTAATTGGCCTCTTAAATAACCAAATCCGATCTTATTCCTACCGAAGGTATCCCATCAAACTATCAAGCCTTCTCGTATTTTCAACACTAGTATGATCGACGTCGGGGGAAAAAGGTAGGGTCTTGAAATGGAACCAAAGCATAGATTGGCCAGGATCGTCGATGTAGAAGGGGAAGGTTCGACGAAAACCCCGCGTCGTATCATGTCCTATCAGTCTATCGATAGCAAATGAGTGGATCGGCGTTGATGATTTTCTTAAACGTTTTCCATGGATACCTTTAGCCGAAATATCTAATGCCGACTCAAAACTTTGTATAATGCTGACGTGGAAATGTTGACTTGGAGATATGGACCCAATACGAGGAACATTAAGATATGACGTAGGGGAAACATGTTGTGTCATACGAACTTCTTACACAGCAAAGACATGTGGCGGTTGATTTCGACCTTTTCGTGGGAAACATTCCTTTGGCATCGGTGATTTCCTTTAGACATAAGTTTGGTTTTCACACCATTTTCTACTGACACCGACATCGTTAACGAGGATTGGTGATTGGCAAAGTGATAAAGTGAAAATTCCCGCAGTTTTGTCTCTCGAATTTTGTCGACGTCGAAGATGTGTTGGCGATCGGAAATCGACAATGGCAGTTTATTCTATTTGTGATTTACCTCTCGAAACTTGTCGACGACGAAGGGTTCATTTGGAGTTAAAGGACTATCTTATAGGCCAAATTTCATCGATCAATGATTGTTAAATTTTTACACCGTGCACCTTTCAGGCCTATCACACATTGTTACTTAGAAAAAATTCAATCCGTAAAAACCAAAAAAAAAATGATCGATGACAAGATTTAATGACATAAAATAAAGAAAATCCATTCACCCGTGATACAAACTCTTGACTTAGAGAAATGAAAAGTGGTACCCAAAAAGAAAAAGATTTCGCAAATACTTTTAGGGTGTGTTGAGTTCTCAACGGAGTTGTACAGGCATCGCGGATCTCTTTATTTTTCCTTAAAACTATTGGCATGATACGTACTTCCTTATTGTGGCATATGAGTCTCTGAAAATCGATGGCCAATAGAACCCAGCTCTTATTATCTTGTGGGTGGTGGCGGTAGGTGCAAAGTGGCCACCGCATATTCCTTCATGGAATTCTCTCATTAGTTCTTGGGTTTAGTTTTCATCAATGCATCTCACTAGTATACCATCATAATTTCTCCTGAACAATATATCAACAATCAACGCATATTGATTTGCCTTCATCTTCAAAGTTCTTCGCTCCTTAGGGTTCATGGTAATAGGAAATTGCCCGGACCTCAAGTAGAATACAATATCTCTATACCATTATGAATCATCCAATGGTTCTCCTACTGAAATTCAAATCATTCCATCCACAGAATCACTATTCACGGTGAGATTCCATAAAACTTGTCCTTTGACAACCTTTAAAGGTTTAATTTCAATATCATATTCTTGTATATTTTCTAGCCAGTTAGCCCATTTCCCTTCTCTCAATTGTTGATTCAGAAGCGTCTTCACTGGCGATGAGGGAACATAAGAAATAACATGGGAGTTCAATATGTGCATCTGAAAGTGTGCCACCGCTTTCGCAAGAGCCAAGGTTTGTTTTTCCAGTTCTGAGTACCTCAATTCATAGTCATGTAGGGTCTTTCTCATGAAACTGATTGGGAGTTCTTAGCCTTTGGTATTCTTCTGAGTAAGAACAAATGCAACAATTGTTTCTGTAGCGAATGAATAGATGATGAAATCCCTTTGAAAATATGTAATGAGGATTGGAGTCGTGGTGATTGTTCCTTTGATATTATTGAAAGATTCTTGAGTATTCGTTATCCATTCAAACATCTCCTCCTTTTTCAGCAACAAATTGATCGGCTTCACAATACTTGCATAGTCAGGAACAAATCTTTGCACAAAATTGATCTTGCCGAAAAATGATTGAACTCCTTTCTTGGATGTCAGGGGGTTGAGCTCATTTATTGCTTTAACTCTTTCTAGATCTATATAAATCCCTTGCTTACACACAATATGACCCAATAGTTTTCCTTGAGTTACAATGAATAAACATTTTTTTGGATTTAGAGAGACACCATATAATCTACATCTTTCAAAAACTTTTCTCAAATGATGGATATGATCACCCCTTGTTTTTGAATGCACTGTCAAGTCATATTGATAGTCTTCCATAAATTTTCCTATCAACCCACTAAATGCATGATCCATGGCCCTCTGGAATGTAGCTCCGGCATTCTTCATACCAAAGGGAATTCTAGCATATGCATATTTCTCCCAAGGTGTTATGAATGTTTTCTTTGCCCTGTCTTCCTCAGCCACCAAGACTTGGTTATATCCAAAAAAACCATCCAACATGGACATGCAGGCTGATCTAGTGACTTGCTAGAGAAGAAACTGCATATTAGGTAAAGGAAAGTTATCATTTATGATTTCTTTGTTAAGGTCTCTGAAATCGACACACATCTAGATTTCCCCGGTATTTTTTCTTACAATTACAGGATTTGAAAGCCAATCAGAATGCCTAATGGGATAAATTATTCTGGCATTCTTTAATTTCTCCAATTCAATCTTCACGAGAGGTTTCAGTTTGGTATTCATCATCCTTATTTTTTTCTTTACAGGCTTTGCCTCTTCCCTCAAAGGAATGATGTGATGGAATATTGTTTTATCATCATATTTCAAATCATCATAGGTCCATGCAAACACATAATTGTACTCTTTAAACAGTGCAACATATTGGTCAACTTCTTCATTAGTACAATCAACTCCCAAGTTGACATATTACGGGGAGCTGTCAATCCCAATATTGACCTTTCTTGTTTCTTGACCTGTCAGTCTGCATGCATAAGAGAACTTTAACAGAGTGAACATGGGCAGCTCAAATAAAGATAATGATATATCAACCTCAAATACTTTGTATTCAAAACTCTGGGTTACAAAGTATAGTCAAGATTGTTCCCAAAATAGCTCTCTTGAAATTTATAAAAAATATATAGTCTGTTACATATTATTTGAAATTTAAAATGCATTTGTCTTAAAGACTAGGATTGGAGCTCCCGTGGACCATAAAACAAATATACACAAGAATTAAGCTTGTAGAAGGAAGATGGTGGGCGGTAAAAGAATAGAAAGACCTGATTAGAGGAAAAGAGGAGTTATCATTCTTCGGTTAAACCTTTCTAGTGAAAGAGGTGGAATAACTGGATGAAGGACTTGATAAAGAAAAGAAGGATGTGATCATCATAAACTTACTATGATGGTCTCTCATGTCTTCACTTGCTTGTTGGTGTCCTTTTATTGTCTTGATTAATGGTTATAGGAACTGTCTCAATTGTTTCTTGCCCCTTGGTGGCCAATTTGTTGATAGCTTTCTTAAACCATTCTTCAATATAACTTTTCATTGGTGCCACGTTGATTTCATGTCGGATTTTGATGTTGAACAACTCCCCCTCCAAGTCTCCCAGATCAAGGGAAATGCCATGTAATGCTTCTTCAATGTCCTAATTTTTCATAGAGTAGTCCATTAGCCAATTGTCTATGTTGTCCTCATCATATTCAAGTATACCATAGAAATTTTCAATTGACAACCCTTTAAATATATCAACTTGCTCATCAAATTGTTGCATTGTTAGGAAAAACGAGTTGAGGATCAATTTGGGATATTGGACTTTGTTAATGCTTCTGGCTAGGTCCACCTCTGTGATCCTTTTGAATAGTTCTTCCCTCCTTGATATAGCTTGGTTGCACGTTTGAACAATGTTATTCAAGTTTTTTATCTTTTCTTTCCAGCACGCGTTCAACTGTTTGATCCGACTTGGAGAAGGAAGATCCTCCTCTCTTCTCCTTAATTCTGTCATGTTGGAAAATTTAATACCAAAGGGTACCACAACATCAAGGTAAAAACCTTCTTCATTCTTTAGGTCAGCTTGCAAATACTCATGGAAGGCATTCGCCCTCGAGCCAAAAGAAACCATGTTTTTCGAAATTTCCCAAGCCTCTGTGATCAATACCATTCCTTTCTTGATACTTATCTCCACATAGATCCTAGTTGATGTAAGTAAGATTGAAGATCCCTTTAATTTAGCAGCGAGAATGATGGGTCCAATGATTGTCAAAGGACTGGAAAGAATTGGAAGAGGCATTAAGGTCTCTTCCAGTTCCTTGATCCTTTCTTTTAACTTCGTGTTTTTTACTTCAAGACCACCAACAGAGTCATCTAGTGTGTCGCCAGATACTCTACGAATTCTAGAAACTTGGGAAGGTCGCATATCTCTTAGGTCAACCTATGAACGAGATTTTCCTTTCTTACTCTTCACATCACTCTTCTCAATAATTAATTTCTTGGATTCCCTGTCAAAGACAATGCTGTAAAAAAAAATGACTCTTCTTCGTTGAAGGTCTCATTCTCAATGATTTCCAATGAAGGATTTTGGTGGGTCATGTTCCCTGACTGATCTAGTGGGGGAAACATTTTCTTGATGTCCTCCTCGAGCTCCATATATTCAAGGGAGAAGCTATTGATGACAATCTCTATACGTTGGTCTTCTTCCTCTTGCACGACATTTTTCCTCTTTTTTCTTAGAGGAATCTTATGCGAGCTCTCAATTTTTCCCGGAGGGGTATTCTTTTCTCCTCCGCCACTTGAACTATTGTTGGTCACTTTTCTAGGTGGGTGTGCCGCGGAAGCATTGCTCCAAGATGTTGTATTCTTAGGATTAATGATTTGGGACTAGGCACTCTTCTTGTTGGGACCCTTTCCATTATGCTTGTAAAATTCATTGGCACTAAGTATCGTTTCCAAGTCACCAGCATTGTGAGTAGGAGCGCCTAAGTTATTATCTTTTTCTTCACTTAGAACAATATGGATAAATGAATTGTTGAATCCCACTGCTAGCATATGTTCCAAAATGTTTTTGTTAGGGTCAAACCCTTTTATTGTTTTAGCATATTTGAGATTCAGGTTGTGGAAGTGGTTTGCAAATTCATCGGTTTTGTTTATATTTCTAAATATAAAGTCCCCAATTTTCCAAGGCAAGGGTATGAATTGTTTTTTTTATTTCTCATGAAAAAAGTGCATCCAGAAACTATATTTCCTTGTGACTTCCGTAATGAACATTCTATCAGATATATGGCATGGAAGCAAGGAGGGATTTTCCTTAGAACCAAAAATCCTGATAACATTGTAATTTTCCATTTGCTCCAACGTCCCCTTTTTATCCAGGAATTTACTTGCCTGGTCAGATATTTTGGGGGTATTTTTTCCAAACAACAATCCTTTAAAAATCGAGACAAAATCATTGAAAACTTCATAGAAATGCAAAGAAGCTTTGTGTCTCCACAACGCTTGGTACCAGAAGGTAACTAGGTCAAATTCACAGTTCACCCTCTTACAGATAGACAATTTAGGAAATCGACAGCAATATGCTATCGCAAACACCAAATAAGAAGCCATAAAGAATTTCTTATCATTTTTGTATTGTGACAATTAGGAAGAGATTTCAATGGAAATTAGTTTTCCCCAATCGAAAATGGCTTGCTCTTTGACAGTAAAATATAAGATATAAAGAATCATATGGGAAATGTTGGTGGTACTTTCTTGGCCTATCACCCTGGTGAATAACCAAGCAATTTCCCAAAATTGGTTTTTGAATGAGTTGACCTGCCATCTAGTAATCTCTTCAGGGATGGTCGCGGGATTCTCTAAGAAATCAGGCAATAGATCTAGGTTGTTGTCATTCTTTTTCAAGAAATCCCTGCAATCTTCTCCTTTGAAAGTAAGTGTTGGCTCAAGGAGCTTCAACATTTTACAGAACACTTGAGGCGAAAGAGAGATGGGAGAATGGTCTTGAAGTTGAATAATTCGTTGACTTGGTATATATTTCTCAACACACCATGCAACCAGTTCCTTGCAGTCGAAAACCTTAGGGACACACCCTGCACGAGAAATTTTGGACGTCCAGATCACTTCCTTCTTAGCAGAAGGGGATGAATAGTAAGAATACGCTCTAGACCACTGAAAGAATATTCAAAGTATCTTCGTAGAACTGTTGTCAAGCTGTTGCTGCCATAAGTTGTCAAGAGTGTTCTTTTAATCTAGATAATATTTCCAATGAGCGCTTAATAGAGATAACAATAATATAATATTCATCAAGTCGTTCTTTAATGCAGTTTTAATGAGAAATCTCCTCGATCCCTTCACTTATTAATGATGATTTTTATGGAACCTGCATGATGAGTTAGTAGCATTAAACCATTCTTAAATGCGTATTGGGAAAAACACAAGGATGGCGGGGACGGACGCGAGCAATTAGGATTTGGGAATTTTTGTGAACCTGCCAACCCAGGAACTTGCAAACCCGTGTTTGCAATAGGTCAAAAATAGGCTAAGTGTTGTAATAATGTCAGTCAGACTCAATATAGGAGAGATGAGATACTTAGGATCTCGGTAAGTCCGATGGTCAAAATGTAGATCGCGGATCTTTTGGGTGAAAAATGGATATCGCGGAACATGGGATATGAAAGCTTGAACCCGCGAACCCGCGACTGCAGAAACAGTTAAGTATAGAATAATATGACAGTCGTTTGGACTCATTATATGGGAGTATGGATGGAGATGAATATCCGCGAGTCCTCCAACCCACGAACCTGTCGCTTTGAAAAAGCGACTAAGTATAGTAATCAGAAAGGGAAATATAGAGGGGAGAAAAGAAAAGGGGAATTCGAGTAAGTATAGAAGAGGGAAAAGAAATGGAAAAAAAAAGAAGCTAGGAAAATAGAAAGAGGAGGGAAACTAAGAAACAGGAAATGGTATCAACAGACAGGAATGAGGTTGATGTTCCTTAGTGTTACAGAGACAGACTCAGACTATCATGCATATTATGGGACTAGTACCATACATGTAGTGAAGGGGGTTGGATGTATGAGATTACAACTAGAGTCAGGTGGTTCTCTGGAGGTAGTCGAGGTGTTGTTTGTTCTGAAGCTAAAGGTTAATTTTCTCTCTGTAGTAGCTCTGGAGGATGTGGGGTATGCAGTGATATTCGAGGATGGATAAATACTCATACATTTAGAGGGAGTATATACCCAAGATGCAACAGTGAGGCTTGGCATCAGGGAGGGTATGATGTATAGGGTGTTGGGATAGCCTGTAGTGGGGCCCAAGGAGATATTAGATCGTAGATAAGAATAGAGTGCAGCGGAGGTAGCAGGAGGGTATTCTAGTTCAAAGGGAGCAGCTACAACAACAATTGATTTGATGGGGTCAGAGATTGATCAAGGAGGAGGTTATTCCAAAAGTACCTTCTTCCCTAAGAGGGAGTGTTATTTTTTGGGATAGCTTGGACATGTACTTCTGCATTGGTGGTTCCTAACATGCGAAGGTGTCTCAACAACACTCTCTAGAGAGTAACTTTGCAAAGTGCTTTTTAAATTTAATGACTTAAATGACATTTTATAAAGTTGAGTGATTTAAGTCATCTCAACGTTAGAATAAGTCACGACTGTGATCTCATAGGGGAAAATATAATCTTGATCGTTCGAGATCTAGGATTAGGGTTTTAGTGATTAAAGATATTATAAAAGCATGTCTAACGAGAGTGTGGCATAGAATGAGTGAATAGGAGCAAGAGGGAATCATGCTCATGTACTTATGACTAAGTGGGCAGGGTTGAGGAAGTGTGCAAGGGGACAACAAGGGAGATAACAGCCATGTGGGTTAGGTTATAAACTACAACATTATAATCCTCTGAAGGGTCATTATCCCAGGACGGGAGCCCAGGATTTTATTTAATAAAATCAACTCGGAACTGGTTTTCTCGCAAGGGTTTTTCTAGGGGTGTTTACCCGAAATCTTTGTACAATGTGATTGGTTTCTGTGTTTTATGCTTCTTATGATTTTCGTTGAGTAACCCTGTTGTGCTACTAATTAATAAAACATTTTTATTTGAGTTAACAGTTGGGTGCTAGGTTCAAGAAATTCAACAATATATATACTTCTTTATTTTTAAATTTTCTAAGAAGTTGAAATTATTTTACTCGCAACCCTTTATATTAAATTGAATAACTAATAAAAATAAAAATAAAAAATTTAAATCATCAAATGTGAGGTAAATTAACTTTTATAAAATAATACCTATGATTAATTATAAACACATAACATAGAAATTTAATGAATTTGACCATCATAAAATTAAAAGTATATTTATGAAGTTTTATAGTGTAAACAATTTAAATGAGATGGATATCTAAATAATAAATAGAATTTCCAATGACTAAAATGTTGCTTTACTTTATAAATACAAATTCACTTTTCTAAACCTTATGGTGGTTTGCCTACTTTATTAACAACTGCCATTGTAGTGGCTATGTCCCTACCAAGAAAATCTTTGTGCATTGGATATATATGACGTGTGTATAAATAAGCAGACTCTAACTTCTATACCTAAATTAGAAGAAGAAGTTGGAAATGATTATTACTATTAGAACCAACTATTCAAAACAATAAGAATATAAAAATGGGGGATATAGCTTAATAGAATTCTTATACATTCATGGAAACAACGTTCCATGCCGATGTAACACTATGGTGAAACTGCAGTCTTGTTTGTATTGGTGTACAAGGCATCTTTGGAGTCATCCATTTCTTTAGGAAAGAGTAGCTAAAGATATTGTTACCTAACTAGGATCCAAAGTGAGCATTTTTTGCACAATCCAAAGTGAGCATTTTTTCCACAAGATCCAAAGCATGTATGTCAAAACAGTCACCACACAAAAATAAATTAAGAATTCTAAATAATAATAATAATAATAATAATTAAAGTATTGTAGCTTAAAGGTACCCTACAAGAAAACAAAATACATGATTACATACCATGGCTTACCATTCAATATGCCACGTACATTTGTACATGTTCATAAATTCTAACTCCTGCTTAGTATAGCGGGCGAAGCCACCCACCGCCACACCTGGGTAGCAGCGAGAGTGACTGGATGGATTGATTTATGGATAGATACAGGATGTTGCTTATTGACGCTTAAAAACGCAACGATGAATACTATTCTTGCAAATGATTTCCAAGCTCTATTAATTATTTATATTAATAATAAACTAGTAGGTGGGAACGCCTTGTGGACTTGTGGCACTGTGATGGATATGTTGCGCTTATATTTTGTTTGCTATTGTGATGGTACAAACAAATTATTCTATAGTTCGATGCTCCGAATCATGGTTAAAATGTTACGGTGACATAAGATTATTGGTTGATTAATGAATGGTACTGATAGGTTTGATGACCACTCTCAGATTATATTAAGGATTCCCTATGGATGAAAGGATTATTATAAGTTTTGTTTTGATATTGCAATTAAATATGGCATTAATTGGTTTAATATGATCATGATAAAAGGGATAATATTGGGGCTCTTGTAAATAAAAGGACTATACACAAGCCCCAATGCTATGTATTATTGTGACAAAAAGATGTGCAACAAACATTTGCTACTAGACTTATGCGCCTTATTGGATTTTATATGTTGAATACACATGGGTTAATGTTATAGCACATTGTTATTTTGGAGAGTTTGGCATTACCAAAGGTGGCACACTATGCAAATGGGATATGGAAATGAATATATGGTTGATTAAATGCTTAGTGCTATGGTGAATTGGTTGGCTCGTGCAACGAATTGAATAAGGTTGGGGAAAGAAGCGACGTGCATTTACTGCACATCACTCAAACAAACCTCGAACCCCATTACCCTAGTCATACTTGGATTTTAGTTTTTGTCTCTAGTGGTTATTGATGCTCCGCATTGCTCTATTTTGAAGGAGGCATTCAGTCTAGTTTTTTACCTCGCATAGGATTTCCAGGTATGGGTTCCTTACTCTTCCATCCATTATGGTTTCTCTACACTTCGAATCAATTTTTGGCTCAGGATTTCTCATTGTCTGTGTTTTTCTTAAGATTTTATGGGATTTTTGAACTATGTATTGTTGTTGTGCCCATGGGTTCTTCTGGTGATTATTCTGGACTATTGGTTTAAAAAAAAAAAGGAATGGTTGTGCTCTCCTTGTTGTAGATAATCTTTGTATAAATTTATCGATAAAATGACAGTGAAGCATGTTCGGTCGGCTTGGGTTTTGAGTCTAGTTCTTTGTGGAAATTTATTATTATGTTTGACAAGCTCTAAGCTTTGCACATGGGTGTTACAACCAGTCTTTGTGTTTAAGATTTTCCACTCCATTTTTGTCTCTGTGGTTGATATTTTTCGATACTCTGGGTTGCAATGTGAGCTGTTGAAAGTTTAAAGTTTTTTGCCTTGGCTTGGCAAGACCCCGAGATATTAACTATCATAGCATTGCTCTCGTCGACACTGTTGCTTGGAAAATAGCACAGTTGGGTTTGACATCACCCAGAAGTTAAATGGAAGCATTATATATGCTTTTGGTTGGGCACAGGTTGTGCTTGGACACTCATTTTACTGTGTTGTTTAAGGGTTCGCTTATTTTCATTCTCTGTTAGAGGTGGTTGACTGTCATTTGGTAACCCTCACAATCGAGATTATGGTTACTTCTTATATGTTTGTGGTAAATTATAAAAGGCATGAGTTGTTTGCGTTTTCGAGAATTTAGTCCTCTAATCAAACCAATTGTTCTTAATATCCATTTTCTATGTATTAACCCTCAATGCGATCTTGATATCATTTCAATCCAGTCAAGAGTAAATAAGCACTGTGTGTGCTTGGTCGATTGGGAACAAGTTGGCTCTGTTTCTCATTGGGCAATTTTAAAAAGAAGTCTATACATGCTAATTTATGTGAAGCTTGGGCTCAGGAGTTGCATGTTATTTGTTGAATGTTATTCGAATCAATTCTTATGTTGATTATATTTAAAGGAGACCTATGTGTGAAAGGGTTGGGGTCCGATTAAGAGTTTTTCCCCAGTTGATTATGTCGAACAATGTTTGAATAATGGACAAATGGTGGTTAATACTGTGCATATTCTTATTTGATTTTAAAGAATAAATATTGGATATAAATGGTTGGAATCACTGTGCATTTTATATTGGTTTTAAAAGAAAAGGAGATTTAGCATTGGAGTTATAAATGGTCGTGAATCAAAGGATTATTATGTTCATCATATCAATTGCAATATTGTTTGATAGGACTTCTATATAAATATTATATAGATGTAAAGGCTACTATAATTGAGTATTTCTGGGCATACGAATTGTGTTTTAGATGTCAGCAAGCAATCTGTAAAGGGAGTAACAGTTTATATGGTAGTTTTGAAAAGTGAATGTTGATTGAATTGTGGAGGTCTAAACAGAGTTATGTTTGATTGTTGGATTCGATTTATTTTTATATGAACATTATCCATGTTATGTCCCTGTCATGCTACCACTTTTTTCTCATTATATTCCCCTCATAATCCCAATCTCATTTTTTGACATCCCTGTTCTGTAAAATAAATTAAAATGTCTGAGTAATAGCGACAAAAGATATGACACAATAATGGTTGGCAACTGATATTTTGGTATATTTTACACAGACAATTTTTTTAATTAATTGTTGAGCAGTATATGTGTAATTATCCCCTCTAATTATACCACCTTTCCCTCATTACACTTCCTTCATATGTCCCATGAACCCTATCACCCGTTGCTCACTTGGTGATTATTAAATGGTTTGTTATCGATGGATTTGCATGTATCTCGTGTCAATTTCTCAGCCATTTTTTTATTCATGCAAGCAGAATGTCATGTATGGTTTATTAAGGGCTTAGTTATTGATGAATTGTTGTTACACGATGAGTTTCTTCAGTAGGGGCAGCCATGGAAGATATAATAGAGAAAGAGGAAACTGGAACAGAGGGCCTAGAAGGCCTAGATTCTCCATTCATTTTGATGTTGATCCCCACGAATTGAACCAGTTGTTCCAAGTTGGGTTCTTTAACTAGATCAGGCAAGGAATAATACAACCTCGACCAGAGAGACCTCCCTTCCAGCCTTAGAACATCCCTAGTATTCATGTGCATCCTCATGTGTCCATGCAACCAGAAGTCCCTGCAAATGATGGATGACAAGAGATTGTCAATCCAGTTGTATCTCACCATCGTGGATGGCCCAATTTTTCATTACCTCCTCCACCACCTATAAATCATAATGTTCAGATTGCCCCTATGGATTCACCTATTCAATCTTCACATGCTAGTAAAAGGCTTAAAACTGATGTCCCCCATGTGCAAGATAAAGGCAAAGCTACTGCCTCCCCTTCCTCTCCTTCAAATGACTCTTCAAAATATGTATCCTCCTACATGCATTTGAAGGATGATTGTTCTCATGTAACTAGTGAAATACAACCTCAAGGTTCAAATCAACCTCGAGCCACATCCGAAAAATCAAAAGGGGACAGCAGTGATAAAAGAAATATCTCCTATCACAGTGGCAAGTATGGATTTTAATTTATGTGTTTTTATGATTGAGTTGATGAAGAAAGTGGTCTGCAGAAAGTTTGGACAACAAGCTTTTTTTGGATAATATGGATTCTCTGGATATTTATATATTTTTGGATATGATTTAAATTATTTCTDATATTTAAAGATTCAATTTTGAAGGTATCCAAGGGAGTTACAAGGGTGGCATGTGTTGAATGATTATCCATTTGTGTTTTATTTTATAATTTGAAAAGTATAAAAGAAGGGAGTCACAAGGGTCCCACCTACCTAGTTATTATTAATTAAAGACCCTTAAATATTATTATTATTATTATTATTATTTCTCCTAAACTAATTAGTTAAGTCAAACTAACTTAATTAAATAAAATAGTTGAACTACTTCAACTTATTTGGAAGGCATAAAAGATAAATGCGAAGAAGAAACAAAGGGAGAATAGAAGGAGAAAGAAAGACTAAGGTTTTCTCTTTTTGGTTTCATAAGATAGTTTCAGTTTTCATTCATTCTTGAGTTATTCAAAGGCTAATTCTCTTTGTGATAGCAGGGTCTTATTGTAGACAGCAATGTTCAAGACTAAACAAAACTTTTCATATGCTTGTTTTAGAGGTGTTGATACATCCTTGATAGTTTGTGTGTTCTTGTCTGTTTGTGAATTAAGTTTCATAGTTGATAAAGAATATCTTGCAGAGACGAATTGGAAGCAGTCTATGGCAAGCTGGTCCAGATGATAAATTTCAGTTTTACTTGATTTTCATAGTCTTTTTGTATCGTGCTCATCGAAGATCTCTAAATCAGACTTTGGTCAATGCCCTCTCATGGTTTTGTAAAGAGAAAAACACTTGTGATTCCTTAGAATGAAATAAATCAGATTGATATTTTGTCTTATACATGCGTATTTATGATTTGGTTACTTTTCACTTTTTTGATCTCCATATTTACTTTCAGAAATCTGTAAATATTCCAGAAGTTGTTTTACTTTATTTTATGTTGTTTTACTTTATTTTCTGCACATATTTAAATTATAAATCATCCTCGGTCCTTGTAATTAATATTAGTGGATTGGGAGAATATTTTTGAGGCTATAAAACCTAGGGTGACATTCCCGACTATCTTTTCCTAGCCAGGCAAGACTCGAAAATGATTGGGTAAGGTAATTCATACCTTTTCCTCAACATTTATTTGGCGACCATACTCAGGAGATATTCCATATCTCTCTAGTTGATTGTATTCATGATTATCATTGAATATTTATGTTTTTGATTCTTTGACTATTTTCTTTTCCTCGTGATAGTACCTGTTACAAGGCAGCCCAATATTGAGCCCAGTCTTAAATACCAAACCAACATTGCTTTAACTTTATTCAATACCATCTTAGAAATTGCTAACACCTGGGTTGAGATTGAACACTCGTGAGTAGTAATTGAACAAGACATAAGTGTCAGAGAACGTTGGGAGGCCAGGAAAACTTGCAAAGGCAGCCTAGGAATCAACTATAGATTTATTTTTCCTAAAGTTTTGATCTTCTTTTCATGTCCTTAAACTCTCGCATCTCTAGGAGAAGAAGAGGTTTATCTCCTTAAATCACCCCTATCACTGAAATAGGAAGAAGAAACGTTGTTTTGTCAACCCAACAAGGTACTCTAAGGAGAACTTTTTTCGATTCAACCAGTTTGTGTTTCTCTCCCTTACCCATCATTCACAAAATGGCATCTATGGGTGGCTCTGGTGGCACTGGAGGTGCTTCTTCGTCTCAACCTTCAACCTCGTCAATGATTGGTAGCTTGTATAGCCATCAAGTCCCTGTCCAATCTACTACCAACACCACCAAGGTCATAAAGAAGTATGGACTTTTTCAATTCGAAGAAGATGCTACTACTACCCCATGGCATGTATCCTCTCCTCTGAACCTAACACCCGCTACTCGTCCACTTACAAAATTCAAAGAGAATCTACCTAGGTTTTCAGGAAATAACATAGTCACTACAAATGAACACTTGGTGGCATTCTGTAATGCCTTTCACAATATAAGAGCCAAAGACAATGATACTTGTATGCACATGTTTGTCAACTCTCTCGAAGGGAAAGCAGCGGCAGACTTCTTTGATATTCCCTCCAAGATTCTTTCCACTTGGGAAGAGTTAGTTTATTGGTTCAAATATATTTATGGATAGTCTAAGATCCCAACCTAACAATTACGGGAATACAATAACATTTTGTACAAAGACGGTGAGACTATCAAATATTTCAATCTATGTTTCACCAAGTTGTATAATCAAATTCCTGAACTTATTCTCCCTCAGAAACAAGCGACTTCTATGCATTACTATAATTCTCTACCTTCCCTTTATTGTCATAGGCTTGAACAAAAATCTTTTGACAATCTTGGTTGCACCCTGCATACTTGTCTAGAGTATGAAGAACAACTGGAAAGAACAGGTCTTCCCAAGGGAGACTCAATTAAACAAACGGACATGTCTTCCCTCTTACAGCTTGTACAAGATATGAATAATCAAATGATATCGTATGAGAGAAAAGGAAATGTCCCTTCATTTACTCTTGGGGCCTCATCTTCTTCTTCACCATCTTTCAGGAATCCCAATGAAAACAACTTTCAACCCAAATCCATCATGCCTCATAGTTGGTGTAACTTTTGCGAGGAACATCATGAGGAAAGTACTTGTGAGGTAAAGAAGAATGCTAGAGATAATATCTTTGGAAAAATACCTGAAACTACCATTGTTGTTTGAGATTTCGCAGAACCAAAGAATGTCATGATCATAAACACTAGGAATAAATCCTATGCTTCAAAAAGAAAATATGATCCCCCCTCGTACTTATTCTAGCCCAAGCTCATCTTTGCAAGCTGTTTTTGAACAAGCTACTAAGACTCTTGATAGTCAAAGAAATTCCTCCCCTCTTCCCTCTTCCAAATACAACATTCTCAACCAATTGTCTAATATCAAGGCTGATGCTACTCTTCTGGACATGGTTGTCGTCCCTGAGCAACAAAAGCATCTAAAAAATTTCATGGAAGGAAAAGATTCCACCATATCCAATCTCTCTGAAGAGGTAAAAGAAGAGGACTCTAGTGTAAATAAAGTAGGTGTAAATAGTTTTAGACACCCTGTAAAAAATACCCCATTTTTCATTTCTATAAAGATTATGGACAAAATAGCCCATTGTTTCCTAATTGATGGCAGTTCGAGCCCAAGCGTAATGTCAAAAATTATTATGGAAGAGCTAGGCTTGTCTTGTACCAATGAGAATTCTAGAAGCATGCTCTCATATAATAGTCTACAACAATCCACTATGGGCGAAATAAAAGACTTGACTTTGGTTCTGTGTGCACATCCTAAAATCGAGAAACCCTTAATATCCAGGTAATTGACATGCCAGTAAGAAATTATTCCATCATCTTAGGAAGATATTGACAAACCTTGACAGGTGGATATCTTTCACTTGACGGAATGCATCTGTCTGTCCCTCGGAATGGAAAGAATATCATAGTCCTAAGGGAAGGAATAATCTCACCATACATAGAAAGTATTCCACGCCCTAATGTAAACTATGTCGAGGAAGATTTAGGAGTGTATTCCATCTTTGTGGATGAAGGAGACACTGCCCTGGAACAGATTGACTTGGAAGATGATATGTGGCACATGCACTTTGATGGGTCATGCTCCAACGAAGGTAATGGATCTGGCATTATTTGATACTCACATGCAGGTAAAATTCACAACTTTTCCTATAGGCTAGAATTTTCTCGCACAAAAAATGTCACTGAATTTGAAGCATTATTGCTAGGCATTGAGAATGCCTTTAATTTGGGTTGTGGACACCTTACAGTTTTTGGGGACTCTGAGTTGGTTGTGAACCTTGTACGTAAAATATATTCTCCTAGCAATGAGTTAATAAAACGCTACACCCAAACTATTTGGATGCTTATCTCAAAATTATTATCATTTAACATCACTCTTGTTAAAAGGGAATTGAATTCAATGGCTGACAGGTTAGTTGTTTTTTCATCCTCTCCTACTTGGAAACTTCTGCCACAAAGACTTGATTGTACTTTTCAATCTTTATATCGTCCTCATATCCCTGACAATGTAGAGTCATGGAAGGTCTTCCCTAATGATGAAGGCATCTGCGCTTTCATACAAAATGAACCATATAAGGCAAGGAGATTATATCCATGGAAAAAAACAAAATTCTGAAGGGCTTGACTCCTCTAGAAAGTTCATTTTCATCGAGTGATGTAGGAAACAAAGAAAATCATAAAGAATAAGAGTCAAAAAGGAAAGTGGGTGAAACCATTTCCTTGAACATTGGAACACCCGATTCCCCAAAGAATGTTAATATAGGTGCCCAATGTACTAATGAAGAAAAGTTGAAATTCATTGAGTGACTTCGTGAATTTCAAGATGTTTTTGCTTGGCCTTATGAGGATCTTCGTGGTTTTGATCCTGCTCTTATACAACATGCCATTCCTATAAAGGAGGGTATAAAACTAGTTAGGAAAAAACAAAGACCCATTAACCCCGCACTTGAAGCGACTATTCCGAAGGAGGTGGAAAAACTCTTGAAGGTTGGGATAATTTTCCTTGTTAAGTATTCTGAGTGGGTTTCCAATTTGGTTCCCATTTGGAAAATCACTGGTCATATCCTACTGTGCGTTGATTTATATGCATTAAATAGAGAGAGCGTAAAATACCATTTTCCTCTCCCTAATATGGAAATGATTTTGCAGCAAGTTGTAAGGTCACAAATGATGTCCTTACTTGATGGTTTTTCTGATTATAATCAAATCAAGGTAAAAGGGACTGATAAATACAAAACCACTTTCACTACACGTTGGGGAACATTTTCTTATGAACGCATGCCTTTTGGTTTATCTAATGCAGGTGCCACCTTCCAAAGAGCTATGTAGATAGTTTTTGATGATTTGATTGGCAAAATTATTCAGATCTATCTTGATGATCTGACTGTATATTCAAAAAACTGATTGGATCATTTTGTTCATCTTAAAAAGGTTCTCATGTGATGCAAAAAGTTAGACATTTATTTAAATCCTTCCAAGTCTATTTTTGGCATTACCAAGGGAAAGCTCCTTGGGCATATTGTTTCTAATTCAGGAATAAGCAAAGATCCCAAAAGGATCACTGCTATTCTAAATATTCCTTCTCCCACTTTCAAAAAGGAGGTTCAAGCCTTTATGGGCATCATAAACTTTGTCTGTATATTTGTTCCCAATTTTGTTGTGATGGTTAGACCAAATCACAATCTTCTCAAGCAAGATCTCCCCTTTTCTTGGACTGAAGACATTAAGAATGCTTTTGTAAGTATTAAGAAGGCAATCAGTTATGCACCAGTTTTGGAGAAACCAGATTTCGAGAAAGAGTTTACTATATATACTAATGCCACAGAGGAAGCAATCTATGTTATCCTTGTACAATGTGATGACCAGAATAATGAAAAGCTAGTAGCTTACATGAGTAAAATCTTATCATATGATGAAGTCAAATATTCTTATATTGAAAAATATTCTTTCTCTCTTCTCAAAGTTGTGGAGAAATTTCACCACTTTATCTTAGGTAAGCACACACTGGTAAAAGTCCCTTTACCTGTTGTCAAGTTTTTACTCTCACGGACTTATCTTTTAGGGAAGCTTGCACATTGTCTTGCCAAGATACAGGAGCATTATTTACCCATCATGACTTCAAAAACCATTAAGGGACCTGACTTAGCCCTTCACTTGGCTCAACATGCTGAAGCAAGCAAAGAAATTGATGAACAAGATAACCCTCTGTCAGCACTATTTTACATTGACACTCAAATCCTTCATGTAGTTGAACATCCCTGGTATAAAGATCTGGTGTATTACTTGCAAAATCAGAGATGTCCAGATAGCTTAGATACTCATCAAAGGAGAAGGATCTGTCTTGAATCTTCCAGATATGTCATTTTAGGAGACTTCTTGTTTAGGATATTTGTTGATGGTATATTACTTCGATGTGTAAATAATGAGGAAGCACGGAAATTGTTACAAGAAACCCATGGATCTTCAGATTCTGTTATTCATGTGGGTAGCCACTTTTCTGCTAAAACTATTGCTTTTAAAATCATCAGAAAAGGGTATTATTGGCCTTCAATTTTTCGAGATTCTTATAACTTTTCAAGATCTTGTGACAAGTGCCAGAAGTTCACTGGGAAATAACATCTTTCTGCTATGCCTTTACAACATGTCCTCCCTAACTTTCCTTTTTCAAAATGGGGTTTGGAATTTATTGGTCCTATTAATCCTCCATCTTTTGTAGGGCAATTTTTCATCTTGACAGCCACAGACTATTTTACAAAATGGACTGAAGTTGTCCTACTTAAACATTCGCAGGATGAGCAGGTTATTTCTTTCCTTGAAAATAATATTTTTTCCATATTTGGCATTCCTTTAGATATTATTACAGATAATGGCCCCACTTATCTTTCTGCTAATCTGACTCAGTTTTTATCTAACCTGGGAGTTAAACATTTTACCTCATCAACTTATTACCCTCAAGGAAATGGGCTAGCCGAGTCTACTAACAAAAATCTGGTTATAATTATCAAGAGGCTCATCGAAGATAAGCCTCATCAATTGCACACCCTCCTCACTTACACCCTTTAGGTAGATTGCACTACCACCTAGGTGAGCATAGGTTGCACTCCCTTTCAACTTGTTTATAGTAAAGAAGCTATTTTTCCTACTGAGTTGGAACTTTCTTATTTAAGGCTGATGCTACAGATTGAAGAATTGAATTCTTATAATATCCCTCAAAGGATAAATGCACTATTGTATTTAGAGGAACAAAGGACGTTTGCCTTGGAGAACATAAAGAGGAGACAACAAACTGTAAAGAAATATTTCAATAAAAGTGCAAAAGTTGTCAGATTAAAGGTAAATGAGAAAGTCTTGCTTTGGGATTCAGCTCACGCTAATAGAAGAAGGCATTCAAAGTTTCAAAAGTTATGGTTGGGTCCTTTTAAAATAGCTTTTGTCCTAGGCGCAAATTCTTATATTCTAAAGGACTTGGAAGAGCAGTTATTTTCCTATAGCACCAACGGTTCCCACTTGAAACACTATGTGGAACCAGTTTGAAAGTTTAAATGTTGCATGGAATTACTTATGTATTATAGTTTTGTTTCACTGCTTTGATTTTGCTTTGTTGTTTCATTTTTTTGCTATTTCATTTATGTTGTTTTATTTCTTTTATTGATTTCTTTTCTTGTCAAAAATAAAATTCTGGATCAATTTTACCATTGCGATGCTATTATGCAAGTATTGTTAATCAATAACAATCAGGTTACACAGCTGTCATGATGTCCCTCCTTGAAGACATCATTGAAATTGTTATTTGCTTCCAATACTGCTGTTAGATAAGATAATTGGTTTTTCATTCTTTTTTTTTGCTTTCCTTTTCTTCCCTCCGCCCGAGATTCCAAAAAAAGCACACCAGAAATTTTTCTCCTTAAAGAAAAGAACACTTTCACTGTGATTAATCGAATGCTATGCATACAGGAATAATCCCCTCATACGTAAAACTTTCCATGAGTTATTCCCAAAATCCCAAATCATTTTTTCCCTTAACCGCCTCACTTCCCCTGTTGCATAATCATTCTGATATATAATTCCTTGATCTACTGTTTCACCTAGTCTATGAAACCATACATTCTGAGTTCTTAATCTATTGAAAACAAATTTCCCTGTGGATTCGACAGTTTGTTGACGCTTAAAAACACAACGATGAATACTATACTTGCAAATGATTGCCAAGATCTTTTAATTATTTATATTAATAATAAACTAGTAGGTGGGACCCCCTTGTGGACTTGTGGAGTTGTGATGGATATGCTGCGCTTATATTTTGTTTGTTATTGTGATGGTACCAGCACAGTCTTCTACAGTTCGATACTTTGAATCATGGTTAAAATGTTATGGTGACAAAAAATGATTAGTTGATTAATGCATGGCAATGATAGCTTTTATGACCACTCTCAGATTATATTAAGGTTTCCCTATGGATGAAAGGATTATTATAAGTTTTGTTTTGATATTGCAATTAAATATGGCATTAATTGGTTTAATATAATCATGATAAAAGGGATAATATTGGGACTCTTGTAAATAATATGACTATACACAATCCCCAATGCTATGTATTATTGTGACAAAAAGAGGTGCAACAAAACTTTTCTACTAGACTTATGCGCCTTATTGGATGTTATATGTTGAATACACATGGGTTAATGTTATAGCACATTGTTATTTTGGATATTTTGACATTACCAAAGGTGGCGCACTATGCAAATGGGATATGGCAATGAATATATGATTGATTAAATGCTTAGTGCTATGGTGAATTGGTTGGCTCGTGCATTCAATTGAATAAGGTTGGGGAAAGAAGCGATGTGCATTTACTGCACGTCACTCAAACAACCCTCGAACCCCATCACCATACTTGCATTTTAGTTTTTGGCTCTGGTTGTTGTTGATGCTCCGCATTGCTCGATTTTGAAGGAGGCATACAATCTAGTTATTTTCCTCACGCAAGATTTCTAGGTATGGGTTCCTTACTCTTCCATCCATGATGGTTTCTCTACCCTTCGAATCAATTTTTGGCTCAGGATTGCACACGGTCTGTGTTTTTCTTAAGCTTTTATGGGATTTTTGAACTGTGTATTGGTGTTGTGCCCGTGGGTTCTTCTAGTGATTATTCTGGACTATTGGTTTTTTTTTTTTTTTAAAGG
>ML793691.1:186098-201915 GCA_009831015.1 Picea engelmannii
GGAATGGTTGTGCTCTCCTTGCTATGGATAATCTCTGTATAAATTTATTGATAAAATGACAGTGAAGCATGGTTGGTCAGCTTGGGTTTTGAGTCTGGTTCTCTATGGAAATTTATTATTAGGTTTGACAAGCTCTGAGCTTTGTGCATGGGTGTTACAACTAGTCTATGTGTTTAAGATTTGCCACTCCGTCTCTGTGGTTGATATTTTTCGATACTCTGGGTTGCAATGTGAACTGTTGAAAGTTTAAAGTTTTTTTCCTTGGCTTGGAAAGACCCCGAGCTATTAGCTATCATAGCATTTCTCTAGTCGACATTTTTGCTTGGAAAATAGCACAGTTGGGTTTGACATCACCCAGAAGTTCAATGGAAGCATTATATATGCTTTTGGTTGGGCACGGGTTGTGCTTGGACACTCATTTTACTGTGTTGTTCAAGGGTTCTCTTCTTTTCATTCTCTGTTAGAGGTGGCTGACTATCATTTGTTAACCCTCAAAGTCAAGATTATGGTTACTTGTTATATGTCTATGGTAAATTATAAAAGGCACGACCTGCCTATGCTTTCAAGGATTTAGTCCTCTAATCAAACCAACTATTCTTAATCTCCATTTGCTATGTATTAAACCTAAATGAAATCTTGATATCGTTTCAATCCAGTCAAGGGTAAATAAGCATTGTGTGTGCTTGGTCGATTGGGCACGAGTTGGCTCTGTTTCTCGTTGGGAAATTTTAAAAAGATGTACATGCTAATTTATATGAATCTTGGGCTCAGGAGTTGCATGTTATTCGGATAAATTCTTATGTTGATTATATTATAGGAGACCTATGTGTGAAAGGGTTAGGGTCCGATTAAGAGTTTTTTCCCAGATGATTATGTTGAACAATGTTTGAATAATGGACAAATGGTGGTTAATACTGTGCATATTCTTATTTGATTTTAAAGAATAAATATTGGATATAAATGGTTGGAACCACTGTGCATTTTCTATTGGTCTTAAAATAAAAAGAGATTTAGCATTGGAGTTATAGATGGTCGTGTCTCAAAGGATTATTATGTTCATCGTATCAATTGCAATATTGTTTGATAGGACTTCTATATAAATATTATATAGATGCAAAGGCTATTGTAATTGAGTATTTCTGGGCATACGAATTGTGTTTTGGAAGTCAGCAAGCAATCTGTAAAGGGAGTAACAGTTTATATTGTAGTTTTGAAAAGTGAATGTTGATTGAATTGTGGAGGTCTGAATAGAGTTATGTTTGATTGTTGGATTTGATTTATTTTTATATGAACAGGATCCATATTATGTCCCTGTCATGCTACCATTTTTCGCTCATTATATTCCCCTCATAATCCCAATCTCATTTATTTTACATCCCTGTTCTGTAAAATAAATTAAAAGGTTTGTGTAAAAATGACAAAAGATATGACACAACAATGGTTGGCAACTTATATTTTGGTATATTTTACACAGTCAAATTATTTAATTAATTGTTGAGTAGTATTTGTGTAATCATCCCCTCTCATTATACCACCTTTCATTCATTTCACTCCCTTCATATGTCCCATGAACCCTGTCACCCCCTTCTCACTTGGCGATTATTAAATGGTTTGTTATGGATGGATTTGTGTGTATCTCGTGTCAATTTCTGAGCCAATGTTTTATTCATGCAAGAAGAATGTCATGTATGGTTTATTAAGGGCTTAGTTACTGATGAATTGCTACTATAGGATGAGTTTCTTCAGTAGGGGTAGCCATGGAAGAAATAATAGAGGAAGAGGAAACTGGAACAGAGGGCCTAGAAGGCCTAGATTCTCCATTCATTTTTATGTTGATCCCCACGAATTGAACCAGTTGTTCCAATTTGGGTTCTTTAACTGGATCGAGCAAGGAATAGTACAACCTCAACCATAGATACCTCCCTTCCAACCTCAGAACATCCCTGGTATTCATGTGCCTCCTCATGTGTCCATGCAACCAGAAGTCCCTGCAAATCATGGATGGCAAGAGATTGTCAATCCGGCTATCTCTCACCATCGTGGCTGGCCCAATTTATCATTACCTCCTCCACCACCTGTAAATCCTAATGTTCAGATTGCCCTTGTGCATTCACCTGTTCAATCTTCACATGCTAGTAAAAGGCCTAAAACTGATGTCCCCCATGTGCAAGATAAAGTCAAAGTTGTTTCCTCCCCTTCCTCTCCTTCAAATGACTCTTCAAAATCTGTGTCCTCCCGCATGCATCTGAAGGATGATTGTTCTCATCTAATTAGTGAAATACAACCTCAAGGTTCAAATCAGCCTCGGGACACTTCCGGAAAATCAAAAGGGGATAGCAGTGATAAAAGAAAGATCGCCTCTCAGAATGGCAAGTATGGCTTTTAATTTATTTGTTTTTATGATTGAGTTGATGAAGATTGTGCTCTGCATAAAGTTTGGACAGCAAGCTCTTTTTTGTATAATATGGATTATGTGGATATTTATATATTTTTGGATATGATTTAAATTATTGATGATATTTAAAGATTCAATTTTGAAGGTATCTGAGGGAGTTACAAGAGTGGCATGTGTTGAATTATTATCCATTTGTGTTTTATTTTATAATTTGAAAAGAATAAAAGAATGGAGTCATAAGGGGTCCCACCTACCTAGTTATTATTAATTAAAGACCCTTAACTATTATTATTATTATTTCTCCTAAACTAAATTAGTTAAGTCAAACTAACTTAACTAAAGAAAGTAGTTGAACTACTTCAACTTATTTGGAAGGCATAAAAGATAAATGAGAAGAAGAAACAAAGGGAGAATAGAAGGAGAAAGCGAGACTAAGGTTTTCTCTTTTTAGTTTCATAAGATAGTTTCAGTTTTCATTCATTCTTGAGTTATTCAAAGGCTAACTCTCTTTGTGACAGCAGGGTCTTATTGTAGACAGTGAGGTTCAAGACTGAACCAAACCTTTCAGATGCTTGTTTTAGAGGTGTTGATCCATCCTTGATAGTTTGTGTGTTCTTGTCTATTTGTGAATTAAGTTTCATGGCTGATAAAGAATATCTTACATAGTCGAATTGGCAGCAGTCTATGGCAAGTTGATCCAGATTATAAATGTCAGTTTTACTTGATTGTCAGAGTCTTTTTGTATGGTGTTCATCGAAGATCTCTAAATCATACTTTGCTCCATGCCCTCTCAGGGTTTTGAAAGAGAAAAACACTTGTGATACCTTAGAATGAAATAAATCAGATTGTTATTCTTTCTTATACATGCGTATTTATGACTTGGTTACTTTTCATTTTTTTATCTCCATGTTTACTTTCATAAATCTATAAATATTCCATAAGCTGTTTTACTTTATTTTTTGTTGTTTTACTTTATTTTCTGCACATATTTAAATTATAAAGCATCCTCAATCCTTGTAATTAATACTAGCGGATTGGGAGAATATTTTTGAGGCTATAAAACCCAAGGTGACATTCTCGACTATCTTGTCCTAGCCAGGTAAGATTCAAAAATGATTAAGTAAGGTAATTCATACTTTTTCCTCAACACTGTTGAAACACTTGTTATCATTGTTTGTGTTGCTAAAACACTTACTCTCACTGTATGTGTTGCTAAAGTGTATTTTTTGGTCTTTATACCCTTACCTAATCTCCCATTATAGGCATGACATTCTTCATTCCTCATTAGAGAGATCGCATTTAAAAACACTTTTGAATTAGTTACAGTTTTGAATTAGTAGACACTTAAACCCTTTATGAAAGGTATATGTCATAAAAGCCATATGTCAAAGAAAACATAAAGGTGGAAGGGACAACTATATGGGGCATTTCTCTAAAAGAAATGAATCGAGATTTTCCAGCTTGGGGTCACATGAATCAAAACATTTAAAAGTACCTTTGAAGCAATTGTAAAAGCCCAATTAAGTTTCCCTCATTTTTCTACCATCAAGCTTTTGTCTCTAATTCTTGTTCATGTTCGCATGAGAGTTAACATTGTATAATTTTCATCTACTACTTTAAAAGGAAAATATCCATTCTAAAATTCCATCCACCTAATAGAAACTTGAGTATTATGGAAATAATTACCCAAAAAAATTAATAATATAAGTAGATTATGATTTTAAATCAACTATTTTTCCAATAATGCATTGTTGAACAGTACATTCATTGGATTGGATTGGATTGGGCAATGCCCTCATGTCTTCATCTGCCATTTTAAGATAGAAAGCATATTGGAAATTACAAAATGTGTGTGGGCAGAATGGGTTCATAGTGTTTAGTTACACCATACAACCCCCGGCCTGTGTGTATGGAATGTCCAAATTGCAAAGAAGCTAGAGGGAAACACTAATCACACTAATTAGGAGAAGCTTCGGCACTTCAACATAAGAGAAAAACTCAACTAGCATCAGAACTCTAGAAAAGGTCCAAAGGATACAAAGCCCAAAAAATATATACATAAAAAAGAGATTACCATCAATGCAAGATTTCCATCAACGCAAGTTAAATGTTCTTACTTTTTAAAAGACTCGCTAAAGCGCCTCTTCATTTACCTTTGTGGCTTGAAATTGTTGTATCATGGAAGCCTAGAAACACCCGACCAGTTGGATCCATCCGGAGATCCAAAAAGCTAAAATATTTTAGTGAGTTTTTATGGATACAAACATCACAAAAATATATTAATTAAAGAGATGCATAAAATCAAAGTACGCTCCATATATAACAAAGACAGTAACACAAGGGGTGGTATTTTTTTATTCATTTATTTCCTAGGAAAATTGGTTTTTCATATAAAAGCTCTGCAAATATACATCTCACATATGACATGTCAATAGCTTACCATACTTTGTTCAGCCTAGCAGCAACTCTGGTGCATTGCACACAACATTAGAACACAAAATCACATGTCAACATCTTACCATACTTTGTTCAGCCTAGCAACAACTCTGGTTCCCTGCACACAACATTAGAACATAAAATCAGCACTCTCATAATGTTTATCCAGAGTTTACATTGCAAACAGGAAAGCAACCATAATATAACAAAATTCATTGCAATAACAGCATAGGCCAGATTTCACAATCTTCCCTTTTTCCTTGCTTCCATTGGGCCATTCCACAAGGAAATAGAGAAAGGAGGACCACTATACAGTAGTGGCGGGCTCTATCCCAGGGAGAAGGAAAGTTGAAACGGGTGGGGATGCTGACTTTAAGGCTCTTATCGCCTATGGTGCTTGTTTCTTGGACTTATGTTTGCTTGTTTCTTTTGCTTCCTCTGCCAAAGGTAGATCTGGCTTAAGCCATGAAAATGAAGGATGCCACGTACAAATCGGAGGTCGTCATGATCTGCAGCAAAGAATTCCACCCAGATTTTTGTCAGAGCAAGTGTTATGTAAGTGTTTTGAAGCCTAACTTATTACATTCCTCTAGTCACTAAAAAGTAAAAATTTAAAGTTGTCTACCATGTTATAACAATATAGGTTCTTTGTATATTATATTCACCTAGTTAAGATAATCTTAAAAAGGACAAAATTTGAGCTATCCAAGTTATCAAACAAAATTGCAAGCTGTCAGGATAAGCTTATATCGGTTTACTAGATTCCACTTGTGAGGATGCCTGTAGTTGCTACTATACATCTTCATGCATGCATGTCAATTGTTATTGTGGATACCAAGAAACCATTGCATTTCCATTTTCATAGACCTTCTTCATTGTGAATTGGAGTAGCATCTTCCCTATTGCTCTTTCTCTCTCAAAGCTCTAGGGGAGGAACTAGCTCAATCGATGGCACTGCATTTCGATATGCCCAATTTCCAATTGAAATTTCTGGGGAAGTGGTTGTCCAAGGTGGTGGTCGAGAAGGATCATACATAAAATATTGTTTCTCTACAGAAGAGCATTCAAGCTTCGACTGCAACATCATTTGTCATGTTATGTTGGGATCTTCTGCACATCTCTTTGCTCTCGAAAGAATCATTGCATATGAAGCCGCACACCAACCTGACCCTTTTGAAAAAGGACAGAGGGGGTGGGGAAAGTGAGAAGACAAACTTAGTGAGTGGGGCATAGATGGAAGTGGGTTAAAGCTTGAATCTTTTTTCCTAGTATAATGTCTTGTCTATTTCTTTTTTGCTTATGATACTTCGTGTGAATCCATACACATTTTTTTTTAGGGTAAGATGGCCAATCTGAACTCCAAACCTTCGATCAAGATCAATTGGCCTTGATAATGTCTTAGAACCATCCGAGATTTTCTTCCAAGGATAAAAAAAAAGAGGCAATAGAATTTTCCCTAGCCAGACCTCAACCAAGACCTATTGATTTATAGGGAGAGGGCATGCATAAAGGATCTTAGTAATATAAAACCTGAGACAAAACCAACAAGGAAAGATCTATCAAATGATCGATATAACGATCTGGGTGCTTCGTATTAGTGTTGGCGATTCTTTTAGGACACATATGGAGTTTCTTCATCTGGGGTTGGGTCGCCCGCTTGGTATCCATTTCCCCATCCCCGGTGGAGGGTTGCTAGTTTTGTATCCATCTGTGCTTTCCTTATTGCAATCCATCTCATGCTTCCTCTAACACGGAATCCTGGTTGGCCAGGGAGGGAGATCGTCTTTACACGAGGGCATATAAAAAATAAAGAGAGGGTTGTGGTATCATTTTAGTTCCATATCCAGTTGCAGCTCGAGTAGATGTTACAGCCTCACCAATTGACTTCGTTGATCGAGTATACATTGAAGGTCTCCAGTTAAGTATGGGCAGCACCATCGCTCTTTTTGTTTTATCTTTCTGCTTGATTTCTCCACCATTTAAAATAATTGGTCCTTTATGTCAATATAATATTTTTTATTCTATTACACACGATATTTTATTTGAGATTCCATTGCCAATGCTAAAAGTTAAAAAGCCCCAAGTTTTGACAAACTGTGAAACAACATGCAAATCTCACGGAGTGTTTTTAAACCATTTAAGGAGAGACCATCCATGAAGGGAAGAGTTTTCGTTCAATCACAGATACTTCAATTTTCGATTGAACTGCCAAGCGTAGTGGGCAACCGCAAGCAAGAAATCAAGGTGCTTTTCAATGAAATAATGACTCCCTTACTTAGAATATATTACGCCCTGGTTCGGTGGGCACTTTTCACATTCATTCTAGGATAGATAAAAGCATGGTTGTTTTTAAGAGATCCTCTCACCACAGATGCAACAAACAGTGGAGATTGTATCGATCTTCATATGACGTATGTTAAGATCATACCCCAGGTAAACTGTCAAAATTCTCCAGAATCTGTGTGGTCTTATCTGGGTTAGAATGTCAGAAAAAATAATCTATAGCTCAACATACTAGTCCAATGCATACTTGAGCCTCTAATTCTCTGTGGGATGCAATTTAAATATGGAGAGTTTGATTGCACAATCTAGAGGTACCTATGATTCAGAACTAGTAATGCGGGTTTCACTCAAATAGTCGACTTACAGAAGGCCAAGTTGGATGATGGATGCTGGAAGGTGGAAGAGTGGAAATGGGATGGTTGTGTGAACTATCGATAACCCAATAGCAAAGCTAGCAACAACAATTTCTCTTTTGAACTAATGCTTTGGATTAGTACTAGGACTGGTTCAAATGCAATTGATGGACAAGATGCCTTCCATGAGGCCTTTGTATCCGTAGCCTAAACACATCATCGGTTCAACTCCGAGATTTACTTTATCACGCCGTCGTTCCCCTCCATCTCTAGAATAGTTGACACAACTATACGATTAAGCTGTAGAACAAGGTTGGTTTTCAGGGAGTCTAGATTCAGCATTCACACAGATCTTTGCGCGCGGGATCTCCTCTTCAACCTTAAAGAGCCTTCTTTTGAAGGATCCGTATGGTAATATCGGTCCCCAACCTCCAAAAAATGAAGGATATTTCTTAGGGTTGTCGCCTCTGAGTGGTTTACCAATATTTGCTTCATGTGTGTCTATCAGCTTGTATGGCTTTCTGGTTGCCTAGACGACATTGATGTAGAGCTTAGAGCTTAAGGAAAACACATTATGAAATGCATAACAGTTGTACATTTTGATCTAATTCCATGTGTGTGCATGCATGTGATATAATTCCAGTGGTGGAGACGGTGGTCGTATTTGTCAGATTAGTTGAAAACTATGGTCGTATTAGATCTAAGGCCAGGCGGTGGAGACGGTGGCCGTATTTGTCAGATTTGAAAGCTATGTCTGTATTTTTCAGACAAACAGACTAGTGCAGGTGAAGTGTTAATGCACTTAGAAAGAAGAAGAAGGTTAACAAACTTATAGGTTATATGTAACAATGTCAAGAATGAAAAGATTGCATATTGCATATAATCCTAAAAAACTAGGATATACAATTGCATATAATCCTAAAAATCTAGGATATACAATGAAGAAAATATATCGGTGTAAAGAATGAAAAAGATTGCAGATTGCATATAATCCTAAAAAATTAAGATATAAAATGAATAAAATACCTCGAGAGGAGCGAAGTTTGCAATAAGACTTCTAATGTTACAACCAATAGAATTGTAAATAAATAATTTTTCACAAAATATTTAATAAAAAAATTACAAACGATGCTATAAACTTAGGGATATAATCAATGTATTAAAAATCAATGGTGAACTAATAGTCATTTAATAGTAAATTGAATTCTATAGTCCCTAGCTTGCCTTCGGCAAGGACTAATAAGGGGGGTTTTCCTACTTTATTAATAAGGGGTAATAAAAATAGGAAATCATTTGAAATAAAATAAGTTGACTCATTAAGTTAAAATAATTTGATATTTAATTTAATATTATTATTTTATTGAATTAGATTAGTTTATAAAGTAATAATAAAGGACATGTAATTTTAGATTAAGGAAAAGATAATAATGATTAAATTACTTTATTTTATGTGATTGAAACAAAGATGTAAGAAAGTTAAATAGTTTAAATTTATAGCTTTTAAATTTTAATAGTTGTGAAAGCATTTTAGAATTGTTAATAGTTATTATAATTATAAAAATGAAATGTTAATTTTTTTATTCAAATAATAATAATTAGTTTTTTTTTATTATGAATTATTTAATTTTTCATAATTTTAAATTATTTTGGAGAATGTAAGTTTTCACACTTAGTTATAATGTTGGAGAATTTTCTGGATAAGAACTATATGAGGTTTTGAAATGTCTCAGAGTAAACACTCCACCCATCATCAAGGGCATAAGAAGCTCATATGTTGGAAAAGAGTGTTGAGTTTCGTATTTATATAATAATAGAGTAAGTGACAATTGAGGAAAAGAGTGAAGGTAACGAATAAATATGAATAAACTAAGGGAAGTAGCCGTTGAGATTGAGAGACAAAGTAAACGGGTAATAAGATATAATATTTAATGGTGATGAGAAATACTAAAACATATGAAAATGTAATATCAAATGAGAATTTAATAAAGTATTAAAGAATTAGAAATAGTTGTTAAGGTAAATAATTGAAAAGGGGGGATAAAGGTGAGATGGATTCTTTAATTAGGAGACGAAATTAAAATAAATAATGAAATAAATTAAAACAATATAAAAGAATTTGAACTAATTGAAGTGAGATAATAATACATACAAAGGATTTCTTTAAATGAGGGATAATAGTAAAACCAAAAGAAGCACGAAGGTTAAAAGGTAAAGAGATTTCAGAGAGATGGAGAGAAACGAGGCCAGGACGGGAGAGGAAAAGAAGTTGAATAAGAGGAGAGGAGGGAAAGGCTGGAGACGATCAAGAACAAAATCTAGGAGGAAGCCTAATGGTCAAGGTGATGAATGGTGGGATACTAAGATAATGGATTGGCTCAGTTTGTAGTCATCTTCGCAGTTAAAGTTATTAGGATGTTTTTCGATTTCAAGGGCTTCCCGAATGAGACGGGAGGAGTAATGTGGGGCGGAGGATAAATTTTTTGTTTGGTCAAAGCAAATAAGGTGCTTGAAGTTAAAAGAGTTTTCAACAATAGCTAATTTGGAGATTCGATTATAGGTGGTATCATTTGTATGCTCTTGAAATCAGGCTTTAAAGGTTCTACCAGTGTAAGATTTCCACAAGAGATGGGAATTTGGTAAAATCCTGGGCCAAGAATCGGCTCTGATTTATCTTTAGCGATCCTGAAAAGTTGTTTTAGGGTTTTGTAGGGTTTGAATACAGTTTTAACATTCTTCTTAGCTAAGAGTTTCGATATCTGATTGGTGGTGCCCTAGATAATAGTAATACAGAGAGATGAGAGTACAAGGAGGGAAGCAAGGAAGGAGGGAGAGGTGATTTTTGGTTTAGGGTTGTTGGCTAAGAGGAAAGAATAGTTGATTTGTGAGAGAGAGTAGCCATTGGACAAAAGGGTTTTGGTTAGGTGGGCCTTTTCCTTTGCCAGGAATTGAGGGGAAGAAATGTGGATAGCTCGAGACTCTCAAAACCATGTCACTTATTGGACTTTGATTCAAGTGGAGATAGAAGGAGACCTCCAAGTACAACCAGTGCATATATTGAACAGGAAGGTCATGGTACTCTAGAACAAAGCCATAGGGAAGGTAAATGTCTAGTGGGCATGCTACAACCCTAAAGAAGCGACATGAGAGATAGAAGATGTAATGTGGGAGGTATACCCACAGTTATTTTGAAATTTTGAATATATGTACACATGTATGGTGATGTGCACTAAGGACAATGTTAAAATAAGGGGGAGGTGAAATTAATACCCCAATTTGGATTCGTAGATTAACAATGTATGTTTGTACTTGAGGAAATTTTGGAGAGCCTAGCTAATCCGAATTATTTTCGGAATGAAATGAAAGCAAAGATATTATAATGAAATACACATAAATATTGCCAGAAACAGAGAAACACAACAATACATTATTTCTATTAATGAAAGAAATGTACAGAGACTGTAAAAATACAGAGTGCAAGACTTGTTATAATGGTGGTAGCTTTATCTCTGAGAAGAGATGTGATGGCTACACTCATTCGCAAGAAGATGAGTACAATGAGGCTTTGAAGACATTTTTACAATAAACATGAATGTCAAAACCCTATACATCCAAAAACCTAACCCTAGGAGATGAAACACCAAAAGTCATGTGGGCCTCGTTGGGGTAAGTTAGTACATCAACTTCATGGGGTCGTAACTTTTGCATATGATCTCTGTTTTAAGCGTGTGATAGCCCATTGGAAAGATATTTTAGAGAACTACACATTATGCCATCAAACCTTGACTTTGTCAATAGTTTGGTTGTGGCAAGCCCAAAAAATGTTGTTTAGGGCCTCAAAACGGCCCTAGAAATATAGAAAGATGTATTGAGATGAAAACTGCCAAAATAGCCCAGTTGGACTAGATGGGCAACCACCAATATCCACCTGGATACTGTGTAGGGCTTCAAGACAGCCTCAAAAGTGCAAAACCTATAATTACAAATAAGTGTCCCCATTACAGAGAAACGTGTTGAACTAAAAACTGTCAAGATGGGACACTTGGAATTTGGAGCAGGTGGGTGGCCACCAATATCCACCTGGATCAGTCCTCCCCCCTTAGAAAGAAATGGTCTCTATTGTGTTGAGTGCCCGGGGAAGAGGGGAAAGAGTTTGTTGAATCAGAATCTTGGTGAGTTGCGTGCCTTGTTTGAGAAGTTGCATTGCTTGGTCTGTGGAAGGCTATCACGAACCTGTTGTTGGCGGGGTTGAATATGTTCCACCAACCTATTGTCTCTGGGATTGACGGGGCAGTGTGTAGGCACCATCGTAGGTGAAGAAACAATATCTTCTTTATCTTATACAATCTACTTTTGCTGGATAGAAGGTGTTGAGGCTGCAGTGGTTGTAGTGGACTTATGTGCATCCTTTGAACAAATTGAGAAGAGGCTGAATTTTGGAGTATGAGAGATTACCTTGCGGCACTGTTTTGGTGGAGCAGTAGTCAGAACTACCTCTGGTATCATGTAGAGCTAACCCCCCAGAGTAATAATGACACTGTGGGGTTGAGACTCATAAACAACATGATGTTTCCACATATATGGTTGGCCCAAAACAACATTACAGACATAAAGAGGGGCAACATCACATACTACCTCATCCTTGAAGGGTTGGATGCCATAGGACAGGCGGTACTGTTGGTTGACACTGAGATCTCGTCCCTGGCGAAGCCACCCTATGTTGTATGGTTGCGGGTGTGGTGTTTTCGACAACCCCAATTGTTTGACGGCCTCAGCTAAGATGAGGTTCTTCTAGCTTATGCTATCAACAATGAAATGCAACGGGGTCCCCTTCACCCACCTCTGTGAATGGAAGAGGCACTCCCCCTCTTCAGGATTTGCTAGTTCTTCTGGTTGAATTGTTGCAGTCGCGACAGTAGCAGTGGGGTCTGCGTCGATGATCTGTCTTTTTTCATTATTTTTTGGATCAGATTCTGAATCAGGGTTCAGCTCTTTGTCTTTGATCTCGGCCACCAATGACTATTTTGAGAGACATTCATTGGTATTGTGCCAAGGGATCTTGTGGAAGTCACACCACT
Source organism: Picea engelmannii (assembly GCA_009831015.1). Classification (NCBI taxonomy): domain Eukaryota; kingdom Viridiplantae; phylum Streptophyta; class Pinopsida; order Pinales; family Pinaceae; genus Picea; species Picea engelmannii. The sequence continues at coordinate 198,641 of ML793691.1, forward strand.
TCCTAGTGTCATTCTTCATCTTTCCCTTACCCTTGTTTTCTTGTGTCTTGGACTGGTTGTCGGAACGCTGTTGGTTAGGGCCATCTTTATCGTGTCTTGGTTGTTACGGATTTGCAAACCCAAACTCCCGTTTGTTCTGGTGCCCAAATTTCTACTCGATTTTGATAGCATATCGATAGGCAGCTCCCAGTGATGAGATGTTTAGGAAATCCATTTTGGTTTGGATGTACCTATGTAGAGCCCCACAGTATTTCAGAACCAGAGGTCGCTCAAAGTCTTTGATACCCATCTCAGTATGCAAGGTATGGAAAGTGTTTGTGAACTCTAGCACTGTTTGGCCCTTCTCTTGTTGTAGTGTGGTCCATCTCATCCACTGGTCTTCATAGTTATCAACAGGGTAATATTGTTCCTTGACTGCATCCACAAAAAACTCCCAAGTGGGCTCGGCCCCATATATTCTAGATTCCTCTATGGAACTTTGCTCCCAGTAAGTTTCCCACCAATGTTTGACATGGGGGAGAGCCATGAGTAGTATGAAGGTGATCTTTTCCCTATCGAAAAATTGTGAACAGAGAAATAACCTTCTAGTAGATTTAACCATTTTTCTAGGGCATCCGCATCTATCTGACCTTCAAATACGGGAATATCAAAGTTAACTTGTCCCTTGAAGGGAGAAGTTCCTCCAAAGTGGTCGCTTGATGAAGATGCACTTATTTCTATTAGAAGACGTTGAAGGATGTGGGAAAAATTCTCCATCATTTCGTCCCTCTATCGCGCGAGAGCTTGCTCAAGCAACAGGTTAATAGAATCTTCTAGTCCGTCGTTTTTCTTTTCTTCCTCCATGGAGGGTTTCTTGAGCGTGCGAGAGCGATTTTCCTCAAGAGAAACAAGCTCAAGACCCAACTTACTATACTCGAACCTCATTGGGGACATGCCCTGAAAAACGATCAAGAGCAGTGTGCTCTGATACCACTGATCTGGATTATTTTCAGAACGAAATGAAAGCAGAGATATTACAATGAAATACACATAAATATTGCCAAAAACATATAAATACAGAAATACGTGATTTCTATTAATGAAAGAAATGTACATAGACTGTAAAAATACAGAGTGCAAGACTCGTTAGAATGGTGGCAGTGTTATCTCTGAGAAGTGATGTGACAGCTACGCTCATTCGCAAGAAGATGAGTACAATGAGGCTCTGAAGGCCTTTTTACAATAAACATGAATGTCAAAACCCTATACATCCAAAAACCTAACCCTAGGAGATGAAGCGCCAAAAGTCATGTGGGCCCCATTGGGGTATGTTAGTACATCAACTTCCCGAGGTCATAACTTTTGCATATGATCTTCGTTTTAGGCGTGTGATAGCCCGTTGGAAAGGTATTTTCAAGAACCACACATTATGCCATCAAATCTTGATTTTGTCAACAGTTTCATTGTGGCAAGCCCAAAAAAATGTTGTTTAGGGCCTCAAAACGTCCCCAGAAGTACAGAAAGATGTACTGAGATGAAAACTATCAAAATACGTCAGTTAGACTAGATGGGCGACCACCAATATCCACCTGGATGTTGTGTAGGGCTTCAAGACAGCCTTAGAAGTGCAGAACCCATAATTACAAAGAAGAGTCCACATTACAAAGAAACGTGTTGAACTGAAAATTGTCAAGATGAGCCAATTGGAATTTGGAACAGGTGGGTGGCCACCAATATCCACTTGGATCACTAGCAATGTAATAGCTTTTGAATGTTAATAATAAAAATACATCACGAGTTGCAGACGAACAATGACAGAGTTATAGGGGGTTGTGATTCCACGAGAGAAGGGGGTAGCTAAATTTATTGGACCAAATTACTATATTTTACTAAACCCATCTTTGAATTAGTGGGGAGAATGTAATGCATGAGCTTCTTGGGGAAGACACATGGCGCATTGTGAGCATTTCATATATTTTGATGGTATTTTTGGGGGGATTCTCTCATTCTTTCTCTTCCATTCATTCTTGTTCTTTCTTCTTGGAGATAAGAGAAGATTTAAGTAGTAGAAAGCCATTACTTGTTGGTTGTATGAGAAGACTGGTTATTTTTCAGCAATGTAAGAATGTTTGAGTGCATGGAAGCATTGGCATTTGGGGAAAATTGTCCACAACTGAGAATCTCTAGAGCTTTCAGCGTTGAGATTTATTGGTCAGTGTTAAATTTTGAGCTTGATTTCTTATGCAGATTAATTCTTTTATTTTCTTCGACACTTTGATTCCAGCTTAATATACTTCAACAATACCAAATCATAATCGAATAGAAATAACTATGTAGATAAGTAAGCATGCACATCAACAACACATATACCCTGGGGAAACCCTGTACAGGGAGAAAAACCCCAGCAAACGATATTCCTTTATTGCATTAATAATGTAAGATCTCTTACAAATATCCACCATGAATGTTTTTCTCTCAAAGAGCTTGCCAAGATGACTCTGACCTGACAAAGACTTAAAAGACCTTGTTGAAATACACCTCTGATATGCTGCATCTTTATCACTGATGTGCTCCTCTATTACTTCACCCTTAACCTACATATGAAAACTATGTTTCAAAACTGTATTGCAAAACTGTATTAAAGATAGGGTTCAACCTCTTCTTATATAGGCTGAAGAGGGGAAGAGGAGAGGCTTGAAATAGTAACCTGATTGCATGCTTTAATCATAATACAACTTCATACTTTAGTTCGAACATAGAACTAGACTTGAGACTGGTATGTTTTAGTTTGAACTTATAACTAGACTTAAAACTTTGGTTGCAACTCAACATTACACTTTAGTTCTAAAATAGAACTAGACTTAAGACTTTAGTTGCAACTCAACATTACACTTTAGTTCTAAAATAGAACCATAATTAGTACTTCAATTACAACTCAACATTACACTAGACTTAGGACTTCAGTTACAACTCTTGACAAGGCAATTCATGGTGGATAATGTTACACATGCCAACGCACTAGATCAATACATTTACATCATTTGCAATACTAGGAATTTTATATTCAACCTAACTTTTGCTAAATGCCTTGACTTTTGCTCATGGCTCACAGAGGTTGTATGTTCCCCCCGACTTTTACACTAGTCTGTCTATGCTCACAGAGGTTGTACATTCCCCCTGACCTTTGCACTAGACTGTCTATGCTCACAGAGGTTGTACGTTCCCCCTGACTTTTGCATTAGACTCACATAGCATCTCGTTCATCCTGACTTTTGGTTTGACTCACAGAGGTTGTA